>JAOCPS010187399.1:0-14217 GCA_025505425.1 Graphium colonna
GGGGGCACTGCTGGTCTGGAGTTTCCTTTTCCCTCACACTCGTGGGAAATTATATGGAACAAATTAAAAACCCAAAAAAAGAACGACGACCATGGTAACGAACATAGGAACAACGGAGTAGAGCATATTGATATGCATATCTATAGATGAGGAGGGAAGCCGGTCTCCGGGTGGGGCCCGCCGGGAGGTGTGAGATTCGCTCTCCGAGGCTGTCCGAGTCGGACAACAGCAGCGCTTGAGTTCGCTGGCGGCAGAGATTGCGGACGCCGGAGGAGAAGGAATCGGCGGGTGCCAAGATACCGGCGCCGCCAAAGAGGGGCGAAGGCGGAGCTGGAGGCGATGATGCGGCAGCCACCCCCCTCCCCCCCGCAGATAAGCCCGGAAAAGATTGCTTTTATGATCAGGTACAGTGCGACTGCGGCGTTGACCGCAAGGCGCAGTGCTTCCAGTGTGGCAAGCCGGGCCACAAGGCCACGACCTGTAGAGACGAGCACTCCTGCGCGATATGTGCAATGGAGAGTGTGGAGGCCGGTCATCGTCTGGGGTACAAGAATCGATTCCAAAAACAGGCCGGGACAAAGAAGACGGGTGGGGGCAATCCTGGACTCCCACCCCGTCATCTTTGGCAACCGCCGATAAGGAGGTGATGGACACCGCCAATAAATAAAGTGGCCGCTAAAGTCTCCATCTTGCAGGCGAATGTCAACCACTGTGTCGCGGCTAAATATCTGTTGATCCAGACCGTGGCACAGTGGCAAATCGACGTAACCATAGTCGCCGAGCCGTACTACATCCCCGCCCGTGACGACTAGGTAGCTATTGTCACTCGGTGGCGTACTGGCCCCGCATCCTTCGACAGTATAACGAGAGGCTGCGGTTGGGTCCTTACGTCGCTGGGCAACGTTGCAGTGATCGGAGTGTACTTTGCGCCTAACAGAAGCTTTCTCGACCTCGAGAGAATGCTCGCCACGGTTGGCGCTCTGGTGGCCGACGTGCAACCCACCCCTGTTATCGTCGCCAAAGACTTCAACGCCAAATCAAGTGTGTGGGGATCTCCGCTAACCGGTCTAAGGGGGGAGGCATTGGTGGATTAGGTGGTGTCCATGGGGCTCAGGGGGACGGTCCAGACGTGTGTGCGGCATCAGGGCGGGTCAATCGTGGATATGTCGTTCGCGAGCCCCGTTCGCCCTCGCGGCTCGCTGCAAAAGGAGATGGAGAGTCGAGAAGAGAGTGGAGACCTTGTCAGATCACTGATATACATATTCGGTGCAACATTGTCTTCTCCATCGCGGATTCTCCCGCCGTCGCGCTAAACCTTACCCTGCCGGGAGAGAGTCCACGGTGGAAACTGTCTACTCTGGACCCAGGGCTGGCCAAGGAGGTGGCCATCGTGGAGAGGTGGGTCGGCAATGACACACTGAGTGGCCTGGACGTGGATGCAAGGTGTGAGCGGCTAATTGAAGCCCTCACTCGTGTTTGCGATGCGGCGATTCATCGCGTGTCCGGCCGCGCGTTCCGACGCGAAGGTACACGCGCCGCCAAAGAAGAAGATCCGGAAGGGACCTAGACTGGAAGGAAGCGCTGCTCGCAACGTACCGGACCCCTCGTAAGGCCCTCTCCTTGGCCATGAAGGTCGCAAAGAAAGAGGCTTGGAAGGAGTGGCTGGAGAGCCTTGACCGGGATCTGTGGGAGCTTGGCCCATGTGGTGAGCCGCATCAGGGCCCTGGGTCTAGAAGTGGCCCTAGAGAAGTCCGAGGCCATGTTCTTCCATGGGCCTCGGACTAAGCCCCCCCCGCGTCTATTCCATCATGATGGACGGCACCTCCATCGCTGCCAGCGGGAACATGAAGTATCTTGGTGTCGTCCTCGACAGTCGATGGGGGTTCGGTGAGCATTTCCGGATACTGGCACCAAAGTTGGCGTCGTATGCAGGAGTTCTCGCCTATTGTGGGGAGGGGTAGGAAGCGTGTGCTGCCGCCTGTACGATGGTGTGGTACGTTCTAAGGCGCTCTACGGGGCGCTCATCTGGCTGGAGAGGCCCTGAGCGCCAAGAACATGGTTCTGCTGCGTCGTGCGCAGCAAACCTCCAGGGCATACTGTACCGTGTCATACGAGGCGGCGTGCCTAATATCCGGGAGCCTCCCCTAGGACCTCGAAGCCGAGGTTCTGGCGGAGGTTTACTGGAGCAGGGCCCTGATGCGGCTGAAGGGTGAGGAACCCCTTCCGGAAGAGATCGTTCGCTTGAGGAGGTAGGGTCACGATGATCTCTTCGATGCGAGGAAAGGTTGGCGGAAGCCTTGGCGACCAAAAGGCTTGTTGAGGCCATCCGCCTCATCCTGCACAAGTGGGCGGAGACAGCTGTTTCGGCCGTTACCTGAGGGAGGTTGTGGGGATCGAGTCGGATCCCGGGTGTCACCACTGCGCATCTGGCGCCCTAGGCACGGCCGAGCACAAGCTCGCTGTGTGCACGGGCTGGGACGCCCAACGCGCCTCTTTGGCACAGTTGGACGAGACCTATCGCTGCTGGCCTTCATCCGATCGATGGGTGGCAGCGGACAGAGTTAGGCCGCAGTCGCCTCGTTTGCGCACGAGGTTATGGCGGCGAAGAGAGATGCCCTACGGGAGCGCAAGCGGGCAGGAGAAACGCTGCCGCCCCGCAGGGCCCCAGTGAGGGGCCGCCGGTGTGAACGTTACGCCGCGACCCTGCACTACACCACGCACAGCAGGTCGGGGGATCTGTCGCGCCGTACGTGGAGGATGCCCTCCCCCCAATGCTCTTCCAAGGGGGGCATCATAGAACGAAGGGAGAGGCTTAACTAGAGGTTAAGCCCCTTTACACACGGATCGAGCCCGAAGAGGCTACCCTAGCCGAAACGTGGGTTCACCTAATGTAGTAACCACGACCCGGTCAGGCGAAGGAGGAACACCGCGGGGTTTAGTGGGTAGTTTGGCATCTGGCTGAGATCCCCACACGAAGCCCTCCCTGCTACCCCCGCAGCACGGATGGCGAAGTGAATAAAGGCAATCCCCGCGTTAAAAAAGAAACGAGAATATAGATACGAGAAATTGTACATTACGGACGTTTTTTGCCATTTAGGGTGCCATCCGCAATGTGCCATAAGGAACTTCGTTCCAAATTGCAAGTTCATTTTTCAAATCATGTGAAAAGCATATATTAGCATTGATGTATATTTTACATATATTTTTGCGGTTCTTTTTCTACCTCTTTTTGTCTATTTTCACCCCCATCTAATTAGCCCTTAATTGGCCATGCCAGGTGTAAAGTTGGACACAATGTTGGACGATCGTCAAAAAGATTTTTTTTCTACCTTCTCAGAAATACTATTTGTTGGATATAATATAATAGTTAGTTTTTCATTTTTATACTTTTTAAAATAACATGTTATTTCATTGTACCACACAAAATATTTTATTTAGTTTGTAGGTGCCTTTTTATGTAAGGTTGGCTCCCTTGGAGTTAAGTGATTACCCCCGCTCATGGACTTTTACACCGCTTATAGCACGGTATTATTCCAGTTGCGTTACCGGGCTTTAATGTGTTTTGGCTTTTTAATTCACTCGAAATGTTGAATTATAAATATATGAATATTACTTTTTTATTAACTTTTAACTAACTATCTATCAATAAGGAGTAGGTTCTCTTTTGGGTTCCGTATTTCACTAGGCAACCGTCAATAAGAATTTAATCTGCGTGGCCGACATACTCTTGGCCGGTTTTTTTGGTGTATATGTTATTATTATTTTTTATGTATAAAATTGTAATGTTTATATCACGTCTCTGATTTTGCATGGTTCTAAAAGTGATATATTTGACTCCTTAAAAAAGATTAATTATTTTTAAATGTGTGTCCAATGGAGAAAGACCCTAACGCGTGCTGTTAACCCTATCGAAATGTCAAGTTAAAGGAACATTGTAATCGATGTTTTAATTACAGCTGGTCTCGTAAGCGAACACATGTTCCAAGATAATGTGAGATAACGCACTATTGTTTGTCTCGTTTGGAGTGGTAAAAATGTTATTTTGGAATATAGCCTTTATATAATCGGCATAATATAAAGTATGCATGACTTTTGGGGATGCCGGGTGGCCATGCCTACCCTTTTCTTTCCCACACCTTTCCACTCCAAATCCAATAAACCTATTCTATCCAATTTCCTATGTTGTCAATGTTATGACTCTCCGGATGTTAAATGTGTCTTTGGGCGACAGAATCGCTTACCATTAGGCGAGCCGTCTGCTCGTTTGTCTTCCTTTCCATAAAAAAAATATATATAGTTTACGATTCTTAGCTTTAATTCTCATACAAATTTCAACGACTTAGAAAATGGAGGAGGTTATCCGATTTTAAAATTATTTTTTTATTTGAAAAGATATAGTTAGAAGGTTGTTCCATATAATTTTCATGAAATCGATCCAATAGTTTGTTTTTGAAATCAAAATAACTAAAATTTTTTTGTGAAAGCTCACTTCTAAAACATTTGAAGTCAGTTTTTGTGTTTGATGAGAAAATAATTACTCAATATAATGTTACACAAATCTATGATAGCTCATTATTTATCATCGCGCTATTTAATAGAAGAAAAACTAACTGTCAGAGTTAACAATTGTTTTTGAATGTTATAAAAATAGTAATAAGTATGATGTCTAAATAACAGTCATCACCGGTTGCAACAAAGGTCATATAGCGGATCGCGACCGCCCTTAGTGACATTCTACCCAAATTTGACATATCACGCATGACATCATGCGTGACTCTATTAGCTTAGATTCTTTAGCTCGTGGAAACAGAATCTCCACGGGTTCGATTGCCGGGTAAGGTTTTGATGTAAGAGCATAACTACAAATACTTATAAAAAAGCCGGGATTTATCAGGGTGTCTCAGATAATAATTGGCCTATCGTCTGATAATGTGTTAATTCATCCATGAAAAGTTATTAAAGAATTAAACATACGTACATAATATAGAAAACCAGGCCACGTATATAATGAAGGTATGCATTGTCAACATGAAGACAGCCTCGAAATTATTGAGTTAGCGCCTAGAATCCTTCTACAGAGTGACTGGTGATTCACTTTCAATATTTAAAACCGTTACATGTGTGGATCATATGAAGATATTATTAAAAATAAATATTGATTTACTACTGAGTAAACATAATCTAAAAAAAAAAACTAATTACTTAGTTCATGTTCATCCGATCGGACATCGCGTGGAAGCGTGAGGTCGACGGCCTCACGCTGGTACAGCCGCCACATTTCATTAATTTATCAGAAAATTTTGGGCTAAAACTATGCCCCTAATTTTATTACATGAATATGATGACAATGGAGTACCGAGTGCTCTCGTTTAATATCATAGCTGACTAACCAATCTTCCTGTATAAAGCATTTTATAGCTGCAAGGTAAACTCTTTCCTGTACCTCCGAAAAAGTGTATGTTAAATTTCATGGTTACGGGACTGAGAAGTTAAGACCTCAAAGCGTAAAGTAAGCCTATTTTTATATTGTTCCACTGCTGGGTAAAGGCCTCCTCTAGACAGAGGGTATTGGGCATAGTCCACCACGCTTCCCAAGTGCGGATTGGCCGACTTCACATATCTTAGAAATATTATTTCTTAGACATGCAGGTTTCCTCACGATGTTTCTGTTCACCGCAGAGCACGTGGTAAATCAGCACTTAAAATTGTAATTAGAAAATATACAATTTCATTGGTACCGGCACCGGGAACCGAACTCAGATTCGCCTCGAGTAAACAGAATTGAAGGCGAGCACCCGGACACTGAGCTACCATGGCTCTATTGCAATTAGAAAATATACAATTTTATTAGTGCCGGCACCAGGAATCAAACGAACCTCAAAGCGTAAGAAATATAAACGGGCCAATTTCCGTATACTTTAAGACCGAAAAACATAAAATACGATAGAAAACTTTTTGTAAGAAAAGCACAGTGCTTAAATAAAATGAAATCACTTCTGTGTTTTAGCACACGGATCTTCTTCCCTTAATTTAAATTCAACTCTTATTAACATCACTACTTTGTGTTAAAATTACTTAATTCAACTGTCAAATCTTTAAATAAATCATTTAAATCGCATTCCATTTTGAATATAAATACTCAACATGTAAGATTACTTAGATATGCAACTGTCACTTAGGGTTTAGGGGACCAAACATCAGCCCTCTAATTTTACGACTCCCTAAGACCTTACGTGGCTCTAAAGTGGTGGTGAAAACGAAATTTGTGTTCTACTTTCTTCTTAGTGACACCTAAAACTTTTTAGGAGTTACTTACAAATTAGGGATTGATGGTGAAAATAGGTTTTAGTCCTAATTAAATTGACCGCCTTTGTAGCCTAGTGGTATGAGCGCTTGGTTTACAAGCCGGAGGTCGTAGGTGCGAACCCCGCGGGGGGACAACGACTTTGTGTTAGGGCAACGTGGCCTGATCACCCGATCGCCTGAAAAAAAATATGATCTATGCGTCGGATGGGCCTATAAAAAGTTGGGCCCAGTTTTCAAGAACATCTTTGGCAGTCGATATTGAATGGCTATGCCTTCAAATATCCTGACAATTAATCCATGCCTCGAATTCAGCTTATCCCTTTGGGTTTGGTTTGGAATTCAGGTAATATATGGGTGGATTAGAAGCCGACGCCAAGTAACTTGGGTAAAGGAAGGTGAAGGTGAAAATGGGCATAAAGTTCGTAATAGTAATAAATTTTTAAAATTATAAAGATGTTTTTTTTTACTTTACAATCGAAAGTTATTAACGGATGAGATTTAACATTACTTAGAGTCTTAGAGTAAAATACAATCGCGTAAACTAAGTTAGCTGTTACGACCTAAAGACCTTGATCCGAGTGATATCGCGTGCTTAGATAATCTACTTGCGTCTATTACGCCGTACGTACGTGTTTAGAAATAAAAGTGTAATTGTAGAACATGTATTCGTTACAGAACTGCGCCGGATGGAGTGTTATGCGCTAGCGTGTTTGTCAGTCTGTCTGTATGTATGTATGTATGTATACTATGGTCAAGGTAACTTGATATATCCTTGAAGAAAGAATCAAGAATATGACTACTAGCATATTCTTGATTCTTTTGGATAAAGTCGATAGATCTTTCTTTCGTTTCATAAAAAACACACATCGTTACACACGCTACCATAAACTTTTGGACCTTCAAAAGACGAGGAGGAAGGTTCCCAATGCGAATATTTATGTTTATTTTTTGTGTACGTTCGCGCATATCTCCGCTATTTATGAACCATTTTGAACTATTCTTTTTTCGTCCTATAGAGTATTCTTCCGGAATGTCCCATAAAATTTTCAGGAAAATCGGTTCAATTATTTATCTTTTAAATTAAAATATCACAATTGATTTTACGTTTTTTGCGCGTACCTCCTTCATTTATGTACCAATTTCAAGATTTCTTTGAAAAAATCTTTTTTCAAATGGTAGAGCATTTTTTATTAAAAGTCCCATAAAATAAAAAAAATGGTTTATTCGTTTGTTTTTTAAATAAAAATTACAAAATTTGTACTTTTCCACATAAAAAAATTATGACCTGATTTAAAAAAATGTTTTAATACAATTCTACATTGATCCTCCAAATTTTTTATAAAAATTGGATTAGTAGTTTGTTTTTAAATTCAATATAACGGAGAAGATATAATTCGAAAGTACTCTTTTAAGGCGTTTTATGACGTTTTTTGTATATGCTGTGAAAATAAACTTGTTACAAATCACATTGACATCTTTATTACGGGAATTGACATGTGTGACATGTTCAAAAATTACATAAAAACATTTCAAATTTTGACTGTTGCTGGATGAAGCCTAAATTCAAGGTAAGACAAGAATCACCATCAGAGAAACCATTAATCCCAACATAAATAACATCTACACTAAAGTAAGTATCACCGAGGTATCCAACGGTCAGACAAGATGGATAAAGCTCATAAAATCGAACCGGCATACTGATTAAGGCGTCCCGGTGCCACGTGTGGCGTTTTTGCTGCGCATTCCTTCGAGAAAAAAACAACCGTCTTTTTGTGCCATTGTAATTGGTATCACGTATTGGAGGTCCCAAGGACGTTGTGCGTGATCATCGATCGTGGTCTGTTTTGGTTTCTTGTCTTTTTGGATTGACCTAATTTGTAGGACGTTTGCTTTCGTTCGGATGTTCTATTTTTAAATGGACTTCGTAAATAGTTAGTTTTTAATTCTGTTAAGTTTTTGTGGTTGTTACCTTGTTTATTCATCATTTATGAACTGTTTCTGAATATTCTCTTTTTTTAATTTAATACTATAAGATTGGTTTCATAAAATTTTCATTAACATCGGTTCATCGGTTTGTTTTTTTAATAAGAATATCTGAAAAAATACATATCGTCTTTTTTTATGGAAAGGAAGACAAACAAGCAGACGATTCACCTGATGGTAAGTCATCCCGTCGCCTATAGACACGCACAACATGGAAAATTGGATAGAATAGGTTTATCGTTTAGGTTTGGTATCCCCAAAAGTCATGCATACTTTATTTTATGCCGACATCATATACCATAAGTCAACCTTCAAAGCCTTTTGAGCTGTTTTAATTTTCTGTGAAAATAATACGTTTCTCACATTTCTAACTGTTTAAATATTTGTGTATTATATTGTCTCTAGTATTTTATAGTTTCTTAAAGACTACATCGAACTCGCTTTATCTTTTTTAAAAGGTGATCTGATAGAGGTATTATTAATGATGTTAAAATTTATGTGTTATGTAAGCTCTTTTAAAACAATAATTGTAGTTTCGATATTGTAGGACAATTCTTGATCTCATGTTCTTATACAAGTTGTTTGACAACAAAAACCTTATGATCTGTTGTAAACAAAATAGATTGCCCTTACCTACTTAGCAAATTAAAGTATAATGGTACATTAAACCTAAATTTAGCACATATTACCAAGTACTCAAATTCCAGCTTTAGTTCCGCCTCGACGTAAAACAGTTTAAAGTTCTTATGTCCCCAGATCGAGCAGACTTCTGAACCATTCCGGAAAGTTAACAGATATTCATACTGCTATTCTTGGTACATTTCGAAAGCAATTGCAAGAATCCATTAATGTCGTGGTTGGGATGTTTGCAGAAGCTCGCATTGGCTGTGTCTATACATCATGCGAAAGCGATGTGCTTCCCTGGTATATAGGGTGCGGGCTAGCCCTAACAGCATCCTTAACATGATAGCAAGTAGACTGGATTCCGCATATATGGCTCACTGCACTCGTCTTCTTGACGCAGTGAGCCAATATGTCAAATAATTACGTAAATGTATTTTATACTAACGTACTTTATCAGTACCAATGTTACTATCAAAAATGAGTCATATATACTTGAATAAATAAAAAAAATATTATTATTTATTCATAAAATAAAACTAATATATTATAATGGATACGTTTCTATATCAGTAATAATACAACAGATACTTGAAAAAAAGTACAGCTGGCTTGAAACGTTAATATCGTAACAAAATCATATACAAAATCAGTATTTTCCAGTGCAATTAATTTTCTAGGAAAAACATGCATAACGTACTTAGAACTTACACAGAGAACAATTTCGTTAAACTACTTTGGCACTTTCGTATATACAGTTTTCACTTTCTCCCTCTTGAGTTTCATTGGCAAAAGATTGCAGCGAAATCGTGACTAATGCGAAAAACTACAGTAAACTTGAGCATTCAGTTGTCTATTTCTGAAATGCTGACAAAACATCCTAATGTTAAGTGTATACTCTTATAAAATGAATCGACAGGGCTTTCAAACTAGCTAATTTTTGTGTACGACTTTGCCTCTACAAATTACAGTAAATAGTTCAGAGAAAAACGTAAAATCTATTTGAGGTGGTAGAGCACAACATCTTTTCACGGCTTTTTCTGCACTTTTACGGCGGCGCTTGCCAGGTGAAGTACCACCATAAAATAAAGTATGCATGACTTTTGGGGATGCTGGATATCCAATAAAATATTCTATCCAATTTCTGAGGTTGACAACGCACTCTCGACTCTTTCGGCGTTGCGTGTGTATATGGGGGACGGAATCACTTACCATCAGGGAAAACCATCTGCCCTTTTCTATAAAAAAAGTCATTCTATCCTATTTAAATCTTGATCCCAAACATTCAGTTGCTTCTGTGATCACGGTGCAGAGTACATGAAAATAAATATATTAAATCTTATACTAAGTAACAGCCTATTCCCAAATTGTACCACAGCTGGGCAAAGACCTCCTCTAGACAGAAGGTATAGGGCATAGTCCACAACGCGGCCCAAGTGCGGATTAGCATACTTCTCATACCCAGAAATATTATTTCTTAGACATGCAGGTTTCCTCACGATGTTTTCCTTTACCACAGAGCACGTGGTAAGTCAGCATTTAAAATTACAATTAAAACATTAACAATTTCATAGGTGCCGGCACCTGAGATCGAACTTCGGTTCGCCTAGAGTAAACAGAATTAAAGGTGACCGCTCGGACACTGAACTACCGTGGCTCTCGATAAATCTTATACACTTTATTTTATAATTTAAAGTGTTCACATAAATTTGTTAATCCATTCGTTTCACACGAGCTTGGAATTCTGAGATCATAATAACCCTGTTTTATGCAGATGTGTTTTTGAGTTAGTACTGTTACAGCATGGGACATATGCGGGATTACGGCAGATGTCACATGAATTTGACTTTTCTATTTCATAACTGCGAAGGTGAGACGTGACTCCATGCACGAAGCTTTCTCCAACAACATCGCGTTTTAAATCCGCTTAATCTTGGTTTTGGGATGCGGTTGCGTAACGGCTATTATTCGTCTCTATGGTTTCTGGTTTCGTTGTCCGATTGTCAAAAGTTGATTTTCAAGATTAAACAGAATCGCATTTTTGTCAATCTCTAGGTTCTTATTTAACAAAAGTAAAATTTAAAATACCTAAATAACTACTATGAGATGAATTTTGACACTCCCTATACATCGCTTAACAAATTCTTCTTCTGGTTCCTTTCCAATCACTGAAGGTCGGACATCAGCTCAGAAAACTCTTTCCGAAACTTTCTGGAACAATTTCGTGGTACTCTTTACTCCGGTCAACTCTCGATTATTGCGAAGCCAGGGTTTTTTTGATTTTCGTTTTTTCAACAAATATTAGATAAGAAACACTTAAATAGCCACTATGAGATGAATTTTGACACTCGGCACATACTTCGATCGATAATATGATTAAATGAGAATTAAGTAAATATTTAATGTTACAAGATAGAATAATATTAATAATAAAATCGCTATAGTTGTATTTATAATTGAGTTTCAGGAAAGTCGAAAGTACCTACAATAAAAAAGTTAATTTTTTCAGTTGTGGTATTTTTTTAAAGTAGTATATTCACTCACTTAATGTCTTTTTGTACACAAGGTATATAAGGAATAAATATAAAATTTTCCTAATAAATTTTCCGGGCAGTCTTTAAGGATGTCAGTGCCTTCAAATATCCTGACAACTAATCCATCCTTCGAATACAGTTTATCCCTTTGGGTTGCGGAGGTTGAATACCAGTCGCTCTGTGTAAAAACTGATATTCAGGTAATATTTGGTTGGATTAAAAGCTGACCCCAGATTATTTGGGAATAAGGCTAAGAGGAAGAAGATAACATTTTCCTTTAAATGAAAAATAAAAAATAACCTAAAATTAATTTTAGAAATTTATTAAATGCAATAACATCATTATCGTTTTGCTTTTCGTAAACTTTTTGAGTGTCTATCACACACGATGGTAGGTAGGGGTATCAAACAATTCCTACATACTTTATTATGACGGAAGAATTACTATAGGAAACAAGTAAAAATAAAAGTAAAGGTACAGGTGGTGGAGCATAACATATTTTTACAGCTTCTGCTACGCATTTACGACCGCCCCCGCCCGCGGAAGTATCACAACCCTAACACCTAAGTCTGGATAAAATACAGTATGCATGACTTTTGGGGATGCCGGACGGCCATGTCTACCCTTTTCAGTTACTTCTTCTTTCCCCTCCAAATCCTCAATCCCAACCCCATCCTATTCAATTAACCTATTCTATCCAATTTCTATCCATTGTCAACCTGTGACAATGCAATCGCGATTCTTCTGATGTTGCGTGTCTCTATCTATGGGCGACGGGATCGCTTACCATCAGGTGAACGGTCTGCTCGTTTGTCTTCCTTTTAATAAAAAAAAGAAAAAAATTGAGATAATAGTAACAGTATTCTAGATTTTCAGAACTTCCCTAAAAAACTTATCATACCATAATAATATTTCATACACAAAAAATCCACTAACCTAACCCAATCCTGGATATGTTACCGACCTGTCTTATCTACTCCACCTATTTTATTCGATTTACCAGGTAGACATCGCACATGCAACTCTCCAGATGTTATGAGTGAAAAAGTATTCAAGATTTCAGAACTTTCCTAAATAACTTATCATACCATAATAATATTTTATACACATAAATTCCACCTATCACGAAGATGATCCATTAACCCTCAGTTAGGACCCTAGCAAAGGTAACGCTGTCATTACCATAGCATTAAGATCCGTTACGTTATAATCTGGGTCTCCGAATAATTCCTTGGCCACCGCAAGGTCATTACGGCGGAATGCCGTGTAGCGGACGGCACTGATGTTGGCTTATTACTGCCACTTATCTCTTATGAACTCGACATACTGGTGGATAGTTTCACAGTATAGGCAGAGCCTCTGCCCTAGTGCCGGATTACCCATTAGGCAGAGTAGGCAACTGCCTTGTGACCCCGTATGGAATAGGGGCCCCAGGTACCCAGAAAATTTGAAAATGTTTCAAAGAACTTTGATTTAAGAAAGGAAAATAATAATTATTTATATGAGAACATATATAAAAAAGTAAAAATGGTAGAAAAAAGCCCGAAGAATTGCTTTTTCTGTGGGCCCCGGCTTGATTAATACGGCACTGCCTAGTAACCTATCCGTCACTGTGATGATCAGCAGTACACCAGCACGTCTAAGAGCCCATCGTCATATTATACACACATACAAAGATGATTAGCATTTGTTTGCCAGCTCCTGGCCTGTGATGACGCCGTCCAATTTATTCAGAAATCAACCAGCTTAGGTGATAGAGTATAAGATGCTTCCACAGCTTTTGCTGCACTCATACGGTCATGCTCGCCCGGGGAAGTACCACTGCCCTACACAAAGTTGGCATAAAAAATATGCGTGACTTTTTGAGCAGCCGGATGACCTTTTCTTCCGTCGTCTTTTCCCACTCCTTTCCTTAATCCTTAATATGTTACCGACCCGTCTTATCCACTACACCTGTTTTATCTGATTTCCCAGGTAGACATCGCATATGCAACTCTCCAGATGTTGTGTGTCCATGGGCGACAGGATGGGACAACTATTTTTTTACCATTCCTATCCCCTCCAATCCCTTAATCTCGACCCTATCCTAAGCAATATACCTATTCTACCCAATTTCCCAGTGCGTTGTCACACTCGAGACTCTGGATATTGCGTGTGTCCATGGACGACAAGATTACTTGACATCAAGTAAACCGTCTGCTCGTTTGGCATCTTTTCCGTAGAAAAAATTGTGCAGAATATATCAACATTGCACAAGTGAACTAACAACCTGTTTCTTTTTCTCATAGCTCGAGTGAAAGGATTTTTTTAACGCCGGTAAGAAGTTATACGCACTGGAAACATTTAACATGACTTTTTGACGCAAAATCATAATATGAACGGAAACCGTTGATAAATCTGCATTGCTTTACCCCAACGAGGAAAGAACAAAAACTTGTTCTTACTCCAAACTTCCAATTTGTACAGAAAGGGTCCATGGGTCTATACCACAAGACTATGTAATGAAATAATGTAATTCTATAAATATAATTCTAAGGTAATACGGGATAATTTTTTGAGATTTCATTCCTGATATACTCTCTTTGTTCTGACCATGGTGTAGTTCGATGTCTGTTTATTTCCTACCTAACGACTCTTTATTTATTTATTGAACACCAATATAATGTTTTAATGCAACATAAATAAACACCACAATTATTGATATTTTGTAAGTGTTGTTACAATTGCAGGCATCGAGAGCATACATAATAATGAAAACCTTGTAACATAGCTT
>JAOCPS010187510.1:0-14215 GCA_025505425.1 Graphium colonna
CAAATTAATACGCTGTGTACTTTTCGCTAACGCCATCTCTTAGTTAAACCGGCAAAAACTTATGCATACACCTGGTATATAAAACATGAATAATTAAATACATAGAAATATCAAATAAATATATAATTATATATAGAATAACATCTTATTCAATGAATAGATTACACATATAATGTTGTGTCATAAATACGTATATTGCACAAACCGTGTATTGTTGGATTACATCGTGATATATATTATACAATAAAAATATTAATAAAACACATAGTAGTAAACTGTAGGCTTAAAATTTACTTTAGTGGATATTTACTTTGTGGGAGAGGTCAGAAAAAAAAGAACAAAACACTTGTTGTTTACCTCTTAATAATATAATTACATGAAAATATCTATATCTCGAATAGAAATCGTTACAATAAAATAATTTTGAGTGTAAATACTAAACATAAAATCTATCATATACAATCAGTGAAGATTATTGGTATTATTAGAACAGTTATTCGTAAAACCCGCTATCTACATCATGCAGGTCCCTGGATGAATTTACTTAAAGCAAGAATAGGTGCTCTCATTACACATTCGCGGTGGTACGGACATAAACGCGGTGCTTAAGTACATTATGCAAGTAATCTCAACTTCTTGTTCCAACTGCACGACTGTATTCGGTAATACTGCGGTAATTTTAGTTAGTTATAAGTTTAAAAACATACATGTGGTTTGTTGTTCACAAGTTTTGCTTCTGACATAAATATTCAACTTTATTTTACTCTTTTCTAGTAATGATTGTGTATCATCTTTAGGTAATTTACAATTTTTATATTATTTTCATAAAAATGTTTATGCTCGCCTTAATTTTTGTAACGATTTTTTTTAGGTCTAATTTATTGAGATTTTTAATAAAGAAGCAACGATAAGCATTAAAGAAAACAGTTCAACTTTCGTGTATTTACATAAAAAATACTTTTTTGTACAGACTAGACTAATTACGTTTACAAAAATTACCAAAAAAAAAATATGTTAAAGCGAATAAAAAATAACATTTATTTGGAATGGAATGAAAACTCCTGAAAAAACCTCCATGTGATTAAAATTGTTAAGTTAGGAGAAATTATTTAAATTTTACTGTCATCAAACATTCTTTATTAATTTGAACAAGTTGATTATAAGAATTAAGTATCACCTATTCGATGGTTATCACGCGGCAATAGTTAAATAATTAAAAAATATATTTTATAAAATATACATGTATACCTGTACGCAATATTTTAATAAAAATAAAATAATTACCCTCAGGACTGTTATACTACACATGATTATTATTATTTAAACACTTGGGCCAAAATAGTTACACTAACTGTCTATCCCACAACGGGCATACTTTTTAATGGTTAAAGTTTTTTTTCAATCGAAGTAGGACGCTTTTGTTTTTAGAGGTGGTAGAGCATAACAACTTCTACAGCTTTTGCTTAACTTCTACGGCCGTGCTCGCTCAGGGAAGTACCACTGCCCTTTATAATGTCGGCATAAAATAAAGTAATAACTGCATGACTTTTAGGGATGCCGGATGGCCATATCTACTCTTTACTTTTCCCATTCCTATCCTTTCCAAATCCTTAATCCCGACCCCATCCTATCCAATAAACCTATTATATCCGATATCCCAGGATGACAATGCACTCGCAACTCTCCGGATGTTGCGTTTGTCTATGGGTGACGGGATCGCTTACCATCAGGTGAACCGTCTTCTCGTTTGTCTTCCTTTCCATAAAAAAAATACATTTTTGATGAAATATCTTGAATAGGTTGATACTGAATGAGAAGGCCGCATAAACCTCCTATTGAAATATAAGAACATATATATTTTCTTATTCTTAGGTACAAATTTTCATAATTAAAATGCATTGTCTCTGACTACAGGAACTTCATGAAAAATATATAGGGTAATATTAACATAAATTTACTTTTAATATAGCTCAGTAACAATTACAGAGAATTTTTAAAAATTTGGTTATTTGGCTATCTTGAAAAAGATGTTTTTTGCATTTTTTTGAGTCAAATTTTATTTTGGTCGATAGGAGGAAGATACCGGCAACCATTCCGCAATGTATTTTATTAAATACAAATAATATATTTTTTTCAAAGGATATTGCGTTAAGTGATTTTTTTGGGTATATAAGTCGAATGGGCATGACAGCTTGCCAATCTGCTGAGGACCTGCGCTTCAAATTTCGCCTAAATCTTTACGTATTTTTTCGGCATTCCTTAGCCGAAGACGTGGGCCCAAAATCTTGGATGGCTTTAGTGTATCTGGCCCCTATAAAGGTGATCCTTCTGATCTATCTTATTATATTTTCATGACCTCATTGTTTTCAAAAATTAAATCAATAATGTATAATTAGCTCCTCGGGTACCTTGACGAACACAAATTTGGTTTTGGCCGAAGTTGATCTGCTAGTAATCTAATTGGTATCTAACATATTGATGAAGTAACTGATGGCGGTATCGCGTGTCGTATCGCGGACGCAACTGATGGTGTCTGGTGTCCCACAAAGCCGCGTGCTATCACCCGTACAGTTTTATTTTCACATGGATAAATTGTTGTGCAAAAGCAATCATCCATGTGTAAATGTATTATCGCTGTCTTGAAAAGTAATACAGTAATAAAAAAAGTCAACAATGTTTGAACAGAAGACCTTATATAAAGCATTATCTATAGCATCTGTGATAGTAACCATTTTGTATTTTCATTTTGTGGAGTATAGCCGACATCGACGGAAAAGGCACGGAAACGCTTGTCGAGTAAAGCGTTGACATTTAATGGATTAAAGAAATACCTTGTTGGACAGAAATGAAGACATAGATTATTGGAATATGTACAATTGGCTCACAGAATTAATGAATCCGCAAGATATTAGCCATTTATATGTATTTGCTTATTTTAATGAAGATAATAGAAAGCTATCCTAAACATCATTCTTAAAAGATATGCTTCTTAATGTAGTATTAATATTAAAATTATTGGCTGAATTGTTCAACTTTTGTCAGTTCTTGTTGTTTTAAAAGAGTCTGTGGACGGCAACAGTAACATATTGTAAGATCAGCATTCAGCCCGTATTTTAATAATTTGTTTTCCTCTTTTTTATATTGTGATGTATTCATATTAGTATTGTATAGTTTTATGTTTAACCGCCTCCGTGGCCTAGTGGTATTGGTCCTTGCTTTGTAAACTGGAGGTCAAAGGTTCGAATTCCGAGGGGGACAATTACTTTGTGTTGTTGTTTTTTGGTTGGATGAGGGCAATGCGGGCTGACTGATGAATCATCTTTCTTTTCAGGCAATCTGGTAATTGCCTGAAAAGAAAGATGATTCATGCGTCTGATGGGCATGTAAAAAGTCGGTCTTGCGTCTGATCTCTCTCCGGTCGTGTCGGTTATCCGTCCCATCGAGCTATGAGAGTAAAGGAATAGAGAGTGCACCTGTGCGCGTACACTTGTGCACTATAATATATCTTGCGTAGTTGGTTGATCTCAGATGAGATTGGCCGCCGTGGCCATAATCCGGTCAGTAGGACTTTTATTTTATTGTATAGACTTATGCACACCATTCTTTCATAGCAATGTTTATGTCAACGCAGTCGCTTGGAAAAGGTTGGCTACGCCAACCTTTGAACCTGCAGTAATAGATTCGCTCAGAGAGTCCCACTCAGTAAACACCTTAACAAGAACACATCTCTTAATTTACCGTACCTTCTGATACATTAACCAATGTAATAGAATCCATCATACGGTAAAATATGATAAATATCAGATCAAGTTAAATAATGATACTCTCTTTATCTCTCAATGGCAAAACGATAACGGTGATATCAATAATTTATTAACTATAGAATATTAATTAACTAGCTAAGAATTTTAGAAATATAATCTAATAACAAAAAATAAATAAACAATGATAGATGTTGTTATCCGAGTTGGCCTAAAAGTATTGGATGAGACCATTGCATCAAAAACAGATTAAATGTACATTTTTGTACACAAGGCAGCTGGCAACTTTTAAATTTAATTATTGGTGACATTATCAAAATATTACATTAACGTAAAGAAAATATTGTCAAGTGAAAAAAAATATGTTCGATTGTAAAATTAGCAGTGGATTAGTTTCTATCAAACTTTGCTTAAAGCTTAAAATACCATTGCGCACGATTGACATAATTTTATAATAAATGAATTATCATTCAGTCAAATTGATATTGCATTCGAATTTCATAAAGGAAGAAAGTTTAAAGTACTCCATTATAAACTTATCGAGTTTCGGGATCCGTCAAAATAAATAGTCACATAATTTTTTTTATCAATTCCGTAAAATGGAATATAAATACATGTTAATTATTATCTGCCTGAATTGTATCTCATAACAATTCATACAGTGTAAACTATACGACGACACTAATGGTACAAATTTTGGCGTTGTAGAGAGTTGTTGTTAAAAGGAGAGAGTGTATGGATAGCAATAGTTAAACCAATCAAAGCCATGTGATGTCGACGCTTTAGGGAGCTTGTTGTTAAATCAAGTGATGTTACCTGGAATTTACACTTAATTTACAAATTAATATTATGCATTGAAAGTTTCAAAGTTGCAAAATTTTTTTGATACCTACTTGTTCACATTGACGAACATATTTTTTGTGAATATATAAAAGATCAAAGCGGTTGTTCTTAATATAAACATCCGATAAAATCAGCAAGGATGTACCGAACGTTTTATTTGAAGACATTGCTTTTGTCCCTTAAAATAACCATCTAGTATTGCGAAGTTCTTTCCAGGTTAAATTTGATCGAATTAAAATTCTATAATATCACTTCCAACATTTGGTAACAATACGTATAAATTGGAAGCAACAACAGATAGTTTTTGAATACAAGATATTAAAAATTGCCTAGTATTAACACAATAGCAAGGTTTTAAAAATAGTTCAAACTAGTGCAGATTTATGGACACAGAATAAGTGTGTTGAAACATTTGTAGTGTGTCATTTGTTGAGCGTTTGATGAAGTATGCTGTTGGCCGTTGTCTTCACAATTTGTATTCATGTTACTAATAATGTATAATTTTGTTTCATTAAAAGTGATATTAGATGTCACGATAAATTTCAATCTGCGTTGTGTAGGACGATATATCATTTTGTTTGGCATTGATTTAGTGAATGTTTTGTAAATTATGCATTCGAGAATTTCATGAAGCAATTTATTACACATTTAATGTATTTGTTAAAAAAAAAACATTCAGTTTATTAAACGCCATTCATTGTGTTCTATTCTTGACAAAAAGCGGTCACTTACTTGACTTTATTTTTGTCTTTTTATCTATTTGCTTAAGTGGTTATTGTAAGCAAATAACGCAGTTTACATAGGTATTATACTACATTTGACTATTCTTATATAATTAAACGAAAAATTGAGAATACGTTTTGCTCTATTGATTTTAATCAAATTTTCGGGAATAATACGTTCCGTTAGACGCTTCGAACTGTTTATGACATTTTAAAACAGGATGTGCACGTAAAATATGGGTTTTATAGCACTGTAACGGTTCCCACACGGTGTTTTGCTTCCATGACATAACGAATTTGTAGAAGCATTATGTCAGCTTCCGGGTCACAATTCTATATCGTTGTTACATACTATGCTTGCATGACCGTCGATCCTGTTGTATCACTCAGCCATAGAAATGTTAAACATAGATTAATCAATCTAAACTAAATCCAAAAAGTCGACTCAATAGGTATGTAGACAAAAAATGTATGATGTACTATCCTTCATAAAAAACGTATATTTAAATTATTATAAAGCAAAGGAATGAGTTGCAGATATGATTGTAATAAGCTCAGATTAAAGAATCATACCAAAGTGGCGCAACGGAAAATTATTGGTAACTGTACGCTAAATAGACTTTCAATCGGTAAATATACCCTCAATTAGTCCAAAACAGAGCTTCAATCGGTTAATACGCCACTTGGATGTCACATTGTTTTCGTAAATTTTGTTCACTTAAATATTGACAAATCCATCCAACACAAACAATGTATCTTTTTACCGGTCAATCTTTTTTTTGCAAATAATATTCATTATTTCATTAGTATAGTAGTTTTCTATTTTAAACTATTGGCGGTACGAAAATTTGCCGCAAAACATTGGGGTTGCTAGATGCAATTGGAAGAAAATTACTAGAAGAGTTGAATAAAAAGAAATACGAAATCGATGCAGTTTACAAACTAGGTAAAACAGGTTACGCAAACTAATAATTTGAGTACGATGTATGTTATATTTGTTATTTTCTATATTTCTAATCTTTGTTTATTATTTAAATATTTGTCTTATTTTTAACTAGCATTGTCTCCATCTGTATTATTATCTAAGCTGAGATAATGGGCAAGTTTCGGTAATAGAATGACGTCTCCCAAATGTATGTTTTCCTGTAAATCGTAAAAAAATCACATCCTTACCATATTCTAAATCAATTCCCATGATATTCCTAAACTTAAATACTTTTTTATTTCTGTAAGGTTTTACTATTAATAAAATATATTTAGTATTAAAGTGCCCTAAAACATAAGAATGTGATAAGAGGCATAATTTAATTTTATGGTCACTTAAAATGTATTTATGTACGTTTCATCGCGGAACTTAAATAGATTCATTTTATAATCACAATGTATGTTAACATAACAATTTAACATTGTACACATTATAACATTTGTCTGTGTTTTCGACTGAGACTGACATCTTGTACCATCTCAATGTTTATAGATGTTTTGTAAACAAGTTGCAGTGCTAGTTTCGTTGTGAGTTCTTTAAGATCGCTTTGATGTTCTTATGTTCAATGGAGATAACAACAACTAAACTTTAACATTACAGAACAGTAAAATGCCATTTTCATTTGTCTGTTTCTAGTAAATGTTAGATTATAAAATGATAGGAAAATGTTGACATTATATTTTAACTGTCGGTTTTGACATTTTAAGTTTGACAACTCTACGGATTTTATCGCGGTTTATTTTTTAATTTTATCATCCGACGTTTCGAACCCTTTACAGTGTTCATGGTTACGGGTAGGATCGAGATATATGACGTCCTAGTACCTGGTGTTAAATTTGGATGGTATTGTTTCTTAATTTCAATAACCTCACGAATCATCCTTGGCAGGAATCGGTGTTCTTCAGCGGCCAGATATTGCTCGTTACAGATCCCGTTTGCCCTGTTCAAGAAAGATCTGCCTACGGTAGATAACAGTGAAGGATGATGGTGAGAGTCACCATTTAAATAATTAAATGGTAAACTCTCACCATAATAATATTTGTATTGCTAAGGAGCTACATGCCTCTAATTCCATTGAAAATTTAATTTTAAGGTGGTCTAAAAAATCATTAATTTTGTCTGATGGTAAAATTGTGAATGTGTCAACTACAGACCGCTTATAAAATCTAGGTGTATGGGAGCGGTACAAAGGGCCTTCTCCCCAAAATATTCCATAAATATATCAGCTATAATGGGAGATATTATTCAGTCCATAGCTACACCATCGATGTGTATGTAGAATTCTTCATTCCATAATTAATGGCCAGATTTAAGGCAATATTTAAGAATTAATGCATACTCCAAAGGCATGTTTTTCTCATTTAGCTTTCTACTTACTATTAATATTCTATAGAAAGTTGTGTAAATAAAGATTGAATATCAAAACTGACCATAGTTTCATTATCAGTGAGGCATAGGTGTTTTACTAATCTAACAAAGTAGTATGAATCTTTAGTGTAAGCTTTTGTGTGTCCTCTTAATGGTGTAAGGATTGTGACAGGGTGTTGAGCCAGCCTTTAAGTCTATCTGGCTTACAATAGGACGCAATGAAGCATTTGGTTTATGTACTTTGGGAAATCCATACAATTTTGGCGGTTTAGGGCTCATGTAAGGGTAGGCGTAATTTTCGGAGTAATTTCGTAGCGTTTTCGTTGTGGGGTCGGTTTTTACCTTTTGTATGTGCTGTCATCTGATAACAGTTTTTCTATTTTAAAATTCTACTTAGACGAATTCAATATCACCGTAGAATAACCTTTATCCACGCGGAGAATTTTGAGAAATAAACTGCGATAAAATCCGTAAAGTTGTTTCATTAAAAATGTCTAATATTCGCGTAAGTCTCAAAAACTATATTGACATTTTTGAGTTAAAGTTTCATTGTCGACAAAACTACACATATAGTTTTTTATACATCTAAGGATGATATGATAACTCTTTTCGTGTATATATTATTCCAATATTTATCAAAATACACTTAAAGCAAACTCCTGTCTATTCGTTTAAATAGTATTAAAATACGTCAATTTATTTAACGGTGATTTAAAATTCAGTCAGATAAAAAAGATTGCGTTTCTTTCTCTTATTATTTTATTTTATTTGGTAATTCTTACCTTGCTTTTTTATTATATGTGTTAATTTTCCTACCTTAAATTAAAAGTAGGCGTTTTTAAATTTATAGTATTTTAAAG
Organism: Graphium colonna; assembly: GCA_025505425.1. NCBI lineage: Eukaryota > Metazoa > Arthropoda > Insecta > Lepidoptera > Papilionidae > Graphium > Graphium colonna. The sequence goes on from JAOCPS010187510.1 coordinate 8,540, forward strand.
GCTATATCTATTAATTAATATTTTTTTTACGTACATAATCTATATTTGAAAACACATATTGTTTTTAGTTGGAAAGCAAATCTCCCATAGTGTTCGTAATATCATTTTAACTCACGTTAAAAAAATCTCAATTAAAACTGTCGTTTCAGGAATTGTTTTATAAAAATATCTTTTGAACAATTGTAATAATAGTCTTAACGTAATAAAAACTCTGATATTAAATCTTTTAGCAGAGAAGAATCTTGAAGTGTCAATATACTGGACATCGCTGATTGATCTATCCATTAAAACGTTAGGAATCATCAATTGTTACCCTTTCAACTTATTATTAAGAGCGGATTCCCTGGAAATTGCTTAAATTTTCTAAGCTTTCTCTCACTTCATTTTTGATGAGTGATATAAGAAAATTTACTAGAATGAGCTCTTATAAAAACATTGGGCAGTTGGATCGGTTAAATTGGAGGGAAGCCGGGTAAGGTCAAGAAATAACTTTTTAGACCTTTTGTAAATGTGTAAAAATTACATTTAGATTTATTTTATTTAACTAAGAAGTACCGTTACAGGAAATTCCTAATTCGATAGTGAAATTCAACTATATGTAAAACATAATTTTAATTGAAATCATACACTCAAAACTTGGAGAGTAGCCAATGAAAGCTTAAACTTGCTCAATGGGCAAATAAGCAAATCTATTTTATTAGCTACTGCAATTAAAAAACAAAATGTGCGAGAAAGCGTCACAAAATGAAACAATTTAGTCCAGGATTCAGGGACAACCAATAGCTCCGGTCGCCGCCGCCGCCATAGAAATCCACCTGGAACGTATAGCTTTGTCTACTGTGAAATAGTCGGGTGAAATAATTTTCCATTCAATACTTTTAACAGGTACATGGCTAGAAAAAGTTCCCTTCTCACTTCAAGAGTAGCGTATCCTACGATACCTAGAACAAATAATGTAGGATATAATAGGGGGTAACACGGGTACACTCCTTACATTTTTAAATACAAAAATCTAGCATATTTGATATGAATGCGTACTAGCATAATCTTATATTTATCTTCACAGGGAGCACATTTTACAGCTATTCTAATTGGCTCGTTATCAAAGCTTCATATAAGGTTTTTATAGTTTTTATGTTGTCAAACGTGTTGGACTGCCTTAAGACAATCCCTAATTCACGGTACACTCTTTCAACATTTCCGTAATATCTGCAACGTACTCCTATTTTTATTCTCGGAGCCCCGTATGAGTGACATTCCTTCCAAAAAGTTCGAATTTCTTCCAAATTTGTGATGGCTTGGTGCACTAGAACGGATAAATAATATCACTGCGCATTTGCTTACGTTGAAGTACACTTCATTATTTATACTCCAGTTGAATATTTCATCAAAATTATGTTTTAGTTTATTATAATCCAAAGTGTCTTCTATTTCCTGAAATTATTTTTTTACTAACTTACTAATACCAGCAAATAAAAGACGTGTCAACTCTTGCACCACATTCAAGAGGTTGTTTAAGTTGAATTAACCTAAATTACTGCCTTGAGGTATCAACCTGATTTTACAAAATATGGTTCTGAATCGAATCCATGATATTCAACGTATTGCCTCCTTTCTTTTAAATAACTGGCAAAAAAATGCGCATGTTATGTACATCTCGAAGCAGCTAATCTGCTTAGCAGAATATCATTATCGACGGTATCAAATGCTTTATTAAACTCGAAACACGCCACATAAACTTGTATTCCTGCATCTATAGCTGACACTAACTGGTCATTGAATGGAGCAGGTTTCCCGTTGTTCCACGATCAGGGAAAAATCTGTGTTGTAAATCAGACAACTGAGCCTGATCTGTGTATATAAGGAATTTTGTGTTGCTGACTTTAATACCTTAGCTGGAGTACCTAGCTCAATCCTATGTATAGGTCTGTAATTGGAAATATGTTAGCCTCCTTGTCCTTTTGGTACTGGAACCACTTTCGTAATCTTCCATTGATCTGCTATGCACATATTGTTTATGTAAGCAATAAAGAGATGCAGCAAAGACTCCATCAATACGTAGTGACAGTCTTTAAATACATACAAAGGGATACCATCAATTCCTGCAGATCTTTTAGGTAGCAGTCTTGTAAGAGCACAGCGGACATCCTTCGGTGTTAATGGCATAAGATACACCCACGCGCTTCCCTCGCCTGATTTACTTGGATCACAAGTATTCAGTACAGGTTTCTTAGACTAAAATACAGATTGAAAAAACCTGAGAATTCCTACGCGCATTTTATATTCTACAGGAAACGTCAACTTTTTAGTATATTCTGTTGAGTAACGCGTGTTAAAATATAACTTAAACACGTGCCAAGTTCTCGAATATTACTATATATAAACGCAGAAAATAACTGATGAACTGTGAAATAGAGTATGTTAATAAATTTAATAAATATATAATCAAACACATCAATTATTGAAAGACAACTTTTCAATACAAGGTTTCTAAGAAATTAATCCGTAAACATATATTTATTGTGGTATAAAGTTGAAGACATCTTCATAAGATCGTCAGACCTGAAACCGTTTCGAATTACAATATGCTTAACAAACAGAATACTAAAGACGTTTCGTACAAAATTTCATTTTGGTATATGGCCTAAACGTATTGAGTATTGAGTTAAACTAAGCATTATATAATATGACATTAGAAATTTATATAAAATATTATTCAAAAAAAGGCAATTGTAAAAACTTTTACTGTTTCGGTATTTAAGGCTTTAAGCGTAAATTTTATTTACAATTTATAACAAAACCTATTAAATTATTTTTATATTTAAATAATAGGTCATTACCTATGAAATTGCTGTTTTGTATGAAATAAGTGAAAGTACTTATTTTTTCAAACTTTTTTATTTCGGTTATTCAAAGTAATCACCTATGCAATCGATGCATCTTTGCCAATGCATTGGCAGTTTATTGATGCGCTTCTTGTAAAAATCAGCTGGATGGGAGGCAACAAACTCTTCAAAGGCCTTTCGGGGATTGCAAATTTTTTAACCACTGAAAAGTTGTCTAAATTTTGGTAAAAGTTATAGTCGGTAGGTGCAAGGTCTGGTGAGTATGGTGGATGAGGAAGAGATTCCAGCCTTTTTCAGCTTGGAGACTGTCTGTTGCGCAGTATGGGGTCATGTGATGTCGTGAAAGAGCAGTGTGGACGACCGATTCACCAAAGCTGGTTGCAGGTCTGCAAGCTTCTCCATCACTGTCTCCAGTTTTTCACTATACAAATGTGCAGTACTCATGCCGTTTTGTAAAAAGCTGTGGTGAATCACACCATCACTAGACCACCAAACAGTGACCATCACCTTTTTAGGGTAATTTTTGGTTTAAAGCATTGCTTTAGCGCTTAACCAGTATCTAACCAACTTGCTGAGCGCTTTCGATTGTCGAACAGAATACATTTTTCGTCGCACGTAACAATTCAGTTCAAAATTCCTTAATTTCTTTGCCTGTTGAGCAGCGCAGGTCTTAATGCGTAAAATGCGCTGGCGATCGTTAAGTTCGTGGAGCGCCCATCTATCAAGCTTTTTTACCTTGCCGCAAATTAATTAATATTGTTTCGATGCTAACATCAAGAGCTGCTGCTAGCTCAGCTGTAGATTGAGTTTAGTCAGCTTTCATAATCGCCTTTAATTCAGTTAACCAAAGTCGGCGGACGACCACGAAATTTATTTTTCAAGTCTAAATTTCCGGAATGAAACCGGGGAAAAAAAACGGGTTGTGCGTTCGTTAGTACAGCTCTCTACGTAGACGTTTTGGATGCTACGTGCCATTTGTGTCGCGTTGGTGCCAAGACAGAACTCATATTCCATAATTACACGAATTAGTATCGAAAAAGTATACATTATGACGAAAAATGTTTAAATGTAATAAAAATACAACGCCAATCAATAAACAAAAGACTGAGTTTGTAAATGGAATGTCATGTTTTTTTTAAATAATTTAAATTTAGAATACAGCGCCATTCCAATTTGAAATTACCAGTATTAAAGAACGGTCATATTTAAAGGAAATAATAAAAAATGTAACAAAGGAAGTGTTTCTGTATAATTCATCCGTCTATGTTGTAAATTTAACATAAACCATGGTCTCATAAACCATTTTACGATTTCCGTCACACATGAAACTTCAGGAAGTTGTAGTTTTCAATTTTAAACCGACTTCAAAAAATGAGGAAGGTTCTCAATCCGAATGTTTATATGTTTTTATGTACGTTCGCGCATATCTCTGTCATTAATGAACCGAGTTTAAAAGTTCTTTTTTAACTTTAACTAATTATTTCGGAAAGGTGCCATAAAATTTTTAGTAAAAAACTAAACCTTAGTATTTTTTCTTTTAAATGAAAATAACAAATTTGATTTTATGTATTTTTGCGCGTATATCAGTAATTTATGAAACAATTTCTATAATTCTTTTTTATATGACAGAATATTCTTCATAAATAGTCCCGTTTTTAAAATAAAAAAGTGTGTGTTTACGTATGTACGCACGTATGAAGTTTTACTTGTTTGGTTTAACTTGATAAAAATCTTTAAAATTTTTTTTTCTTTCGCGTTATCCTACGTTGTAGAAAAAAGACATTAACAATGGAAAAAAAAATTAATACATTGAATCTTTTATTATACATACCGCATTATCTAGTTAAATGAAAATTATTTATATTTCATATACACTACATGAAAAATGACGAGATGGCATGTTTACTAGCTAACTTCATACAGTCATTCGGTGTGCTCGCGCATCGTAAAAATTTACTCTCATCATTTTCCCCAAACGCGCCAAAAGAAGTATAACTTTAATTACAAAATTTAGGAATGCTCGCACATTTCTCCGCAAGTTTTGAGCTGATTTGTAAAAAATATTTTTAACTTATATAGTACATTTCTACAATAGTCCTATTACTTTTTTATAAAAATCGGATCAGTAGTTTGTTTAAAAAATCAAAAGAATGGAGAAGATATGTTTTAAAGGTACACTTTTAAGGCGTTTGAAGTCAGATTTTGTAATTTTCTGTAAAAACAAACTTGTCAATCATAAATAGGCTTTTTGAAAGAATAAATTTATCTACTGGAGTTGTGCAATATTGTTTCAAGCGATCAATAAAGCAATATCAAAATATTAAGTTATTATACTATCTTTAAATATTATGCCATTTTTTTATATCTATAAAGACTTGATAAGTAATGCTTGTTGCTTCTTATTTTGATACCAATAATTCTAGCCGTAGTTTTAATGAAAAGTAAAAGTATTTAAATGTACATGTTCTGTTTTCTCTTTTCTTCAAATTGTGTTTCCTCTTATTTATATTAGTGCTAATTATTTTTTTATTAAATGATCTCAAAACAAATATTTGATGAAATAATGTTCGCCGTATAGCTAAGTCTTAGTTATTTAGGCTTTTGTTATTAACCCTTAGCACTCCGTACCTTTTTGTAACACTGGTTACTAAAAAATGGGTCAAAAATTATTCAGTGTAACAGTAAAGAGACTGAGCATGCTTTATCTACTGATAAGAAATGCCGACGATTCCGGAATAATTGGGCATTTTGCTAAAAATATTCCGCTCCGCAGCGGGGCCTACTGAGTTGCGAAAAAAATGACGGATGGCTCCGTAACGGAGCCAACGGA
>JAOCPS010187619.1:0-24172 GCA_025505425.1 Graphium colonna
GGCGACGGGATCACTTACCATCAGGTGAACCGTCTGCTCGTTTGTCTTCCTTTCCATAAAAAAAAAAAAAATATAATTTCAACGACTTCAAAAAAAAAGTTCTCAATTCACTTGTATGTTTTTAATTTTTCCACCTTTTTACCTTATAAAAATTCGTTATCTCTACCTATAAACTCCAACTCTATTTCGTCAGGCCTGATTTGACTTAAAGAGAGTATGACAACGGGTTGATTGAGAGAATGCTAATTTTAGGACAAATAATTGCTTCTAAGAAATGTTTGCAATAAATCATAAATAAACATCACAAGTTTATTTTCACAGAAAGTTACTAAACCGACTTCAAACGCCTTATAGTGTACTTTCGAAACATATCCTATTCTTTTTTTTATGGAAAGGAAGACAAACGAGCAGACGGTTCACTTGATAGTAAGTGATCCCGTCGCCAATGGACACACGCAACTTCCGGAGAGTTGCGAGTGCGTTGTCAACCTGGCAAATCGGATACAATTTGTTTCCTATCTATTACTTTGATTTAAAAACCAAATTACCGATTCGATTTTTAGAAGAAAATTGTAGAAGAGGTACTCGTGTAACCTGATAAGATAAAAACGTTTTAAAATAAAAACCATCAAATAAATTGAATAACATACAACTATACCGAATTGTTGCCCAACCCTAAAAACGATAAGAATCATCTCGTGTTCAAATACTGTCACCGTCTTATCAAATCACTTAAAAAAAATTGTATCAAGAAAAACTCAGTGCAGTATTAGGTGCGAGTGCTTTAAAAAGAAATATACAAGTTGACAAAAGATCCTTATAATATAACTTGACCTTCTAGAGCTAAGCAAAATTATATAATGAAATTAAATGAGTCAGAAACGATCCTAGCGTAGCATCTAGAAATATAATCAAAAACAAATTAAAATAGTGTTTTATACAAAATTAATTGACTGAAATTGTAATCATTCATTTAAATAACCTTTCTGTATGATATAAGTTTCGCCTTTAACATAAAATGTACAACTGCGTGTAATGTAGTAAATAAATATTTAATTTAATATATAAATTGCAAGTAGGTTTATTAGTTCAATTAGTGTTCTTGACGATATCAAACTATTCTGTAGTTTGGCGACATATTTTGATGGAAAAGCACATGTAAGAACTTTTTGAAAATAAATAAAAATAAGTAAAACGTATGCCGATGACACGGTGGTTTAGACTTGTGTGTTTCCAACTGAGCGACCGTGTCGTGGGTTTGGAACCTAATTTTTTTTTTGGTATAGATGCTGTAAGGAAGATAAATGAGCAGACGGTTCACCTGATGGTAAGTGATACCGCCGCCCATAGACACACGCAACATCCGGAGAGATGTGAATGCGTTGTCAACCAGGGAAATTGGATACAATGGGTGTATTGGATAGGATGGGTCGGGATTAAGGATTTGGAGGGGATAGGATTGAGAAACAACAGGATAGACATGGCCATCCGGCTTCCCCAAAAGTCACACATACTTTATTTTATGCCGACTTTATAAAGGGCGGTGGTACTTTCCCGGACGAGCGTGGCCGTAATAGTGCAGCAAAAGCTGTGAAAGGATGTTATGCTCTACCACCTACTAAAGAGATGTTCGCGGCACAATGGCATATTTAAGAAAAATCACAATTTTCTCGGCTTGCAAATTGCTTAGTGAAAATAACCGGCTCCGTAGCCTAGCGGGGGAATAACGAATTAGTGTTGTTGTTTCTTGGTTGGATTTGGGCAATGCGGGCTGTTTTACACTTACTTTGATTTAAAATTGAAACTATAAAATTCTATAGCACCACCTCGAAAAACAAAAAACAGCATGGGTTCATAATTGGCGTAGAAATCGGAGCACACAACAAAAAGTACAGTCGACCATATGACCTCCTCAACAAACTCTGACGCAAATTGATACGTCATACATTTCATACACATGCGATATCGATAATGCACTGTTTAACATGTGCATTTGATTGAATGCAGTTCGCTTACGTCAATTTGTTGAGCTCCGAAGAGGATATAAAATAATAATATGAAATACGTAACAATCGACAAACAATTTAATCCCAAGATTTATACAGGGTGAGTCGCCTTCGATATTGAAGGAGAGCATATAGTACTCGATTTTCATCCTATTTATGCAAAAAAATTAGGGCAATTGTGAGACACGATATATTTTTGGTTAGAATATAAAGCCGTCGTTTATTTGGTTTCAAGAAATAAAGTAATAATCTGATTACAATTTAAGATGTTTTCGTCGCTATATATAAAATTTAATTTTTTGTATTAAAAATTAATACGGTAAAATATCTTTTTTTCCCCCCTCGGATATCCGCGGATACGGATACGGATCCGGATACCATCACTAAATCAAACGAACTCAAAATTTTGGGATTACACCGTTTAAGTAGAGAGTTCCTATAGCCATGTTCCTATAGCTTCTAGCTCTGTCATCAGATTAGCTCCAAGTGATCATAATATTGCATTGTCACGTAATATACATATGCTTGCAAAATGTCAGCTTAATCGGAACCCGGAAAGTTGGTCAATTTAACTTGCAAGATTCTATTACAGTTGTACAGACAACAGGACAGGTGTGACAAAATTGTGATTAAATAATGGAGGATAGGATTAGAAGGATAAAAATACCTTGTGACCTATTCTGATATCTACCTAAATTAAAAAAAAACTTTAAAATCTCTATGCGAGTTCTAAATATATTGTCATATTAGGTGTATATCCATATTGTTATCTTTATTTGTTTTTAGATTTTTATGAGCTTCGTTTTACGATTTCGATCACGCTAATATAGGTTTTGTCTATTTTTTCCAGAATATTACATATTTTAAAAATTCTTTTGGTTTTACTTTTAAAAGAGATGTTTTCAAAGCGGTCTCATAAGACTTTAATAAAAATCGGTCTTATAGTTTATGTTTAAAGTCAAAATAACTATTAAAATATGTCATTAAAGTTCACTCCTGAGGCGTTTGAAGTCGGTTCTCCAATTTTCTTTCAAGATAATACCCGTGTTAAATCACAAATTTACACAAAGAGCCGACATTTTTTTTTATTTACACATCAAATACAATATAAACAAACGTGTCAACGCGCCCGAGTCACGTTCTAAGTGTTTTTCTCGTAAAGCGATAACAATGTTGAGTTCAAAGCAACACTCAAAAACAAACGGTGACACTGATTTCAAATACATTTGAGCCGCGTCACGATCACGTGTTTTGAAACAATATGAGATACAACAGAAAATCATAAAAACCTTCAAACGCCTTAAAAGTGTACTTTAGAAACATATCTTCTCCGTTTTTTTTGATTTTAAAAACAAACTACTGATCTGATTTATATAAAAATGGCGTGGGACCATTTTGAAAGAATACCTCTGATACGGTAAAAAAAAAATTTAAAATCAGTTCATAAATGACGTAGATATAGGCGAACATATTATCATTTAAAATACAAACTACTGAACCGATTTTTTATGTTATCGGACCATTCCGGAAGAATACCCTATCAGACGACAAAATAATTTTTAAAATCGATATATGCAAACATCCGAGTTGAGAACCTTCCTACTTTTTGAAGTCGGTTAATAAAATTTAAATTTGAAAAGGAGAGTAGTTACAAGAGGAATCAACAACAGCCGTGATAGCTTAGTATCCGGGCGTATGCTTTTAATTCTGTATGCTTAAGCGAACCTGAGTTCAGGTCCCTATGCCGGCACCAGTGAAATTGTTAAGTTCACGACGTGCTAGGCAGTAAAGGAAAACATCGAAAGGAAACCTGCGTTTATATCTTTTAATATAAAAATATTTCTAGATATATAAATATTTCTACGATATGTAGTCTGCCAATCCACACTGTTGGAGAACTGTAACATTATATCCTCTGTCTATAGAAGGCGTTTGCGCACCACCGAGACGATTTGAAAGAAGGCTTTTACTTTCCTCCTACAAGATTATTTTCACAGACAATTACAAAAACGGACTTTAAACGCCTTAAAAGTGTACTTTCGAGGCCCATATTTTAGTTTAAAAAGCAAACTACTCAACCGTTTCCTGTGAAAATTTAACGGGACCATTTTGGAAGTATATCCATTCAGACAAAAAAAGATCTTCTAAAATCAGTTGACAAATGACGGAGATACGCGCGGACATACGTAAAAAAAATCATTTGTGCAATTCACACGTGGTAGAAGTGAAACCTTCAATATGTTTGTTTTCAATAATTGGGGCATTCGTTTTCGGCATATCTGAAGAATTTTATTATGAAAATGATAAAGAATTTTGTTATAAAAACGATAAAAAAACTTTACAAATGTATAATACATACACGTATACAAAACACCACGGTTATTGTGACGCCTTCTCTCAAGCTTTGTCGCTTTTTCGTTTCATCGACTTTCAAATCACAATGATGGTAAAGAAGTTTTCACTTCAAAAACATAGAAACTTCCGAATTGATCTCCTCCTTTTTATTGAAGTCGGTTATAAAAAGGAATAGAAGACACAGTTACATTTAAAATATTACGCATGGTATAATAATTAAATATCATTATCCTAACATATTTATTTATTACATTTTTGTTTAACTCTCATCCCAAAGTCTTAATAACTATAGCTAATATAAATCTGGAAAATATTAATTGCAAGTTTAAAGTACAATTATAAAAATTTAGTTCAAAAAATAGGCAATAAATGCTCTGATAAAATGTATTTATTAGGATTAGCAAATAAATATTAAGAAAAGAATAAGTTAGTTACATAATAAAGAAGATATTAACACCTATAATTATTTATTTGAAAATTATTTTAATATCTAGGCCAATCTTCGATATATGAATATGTATGGAAACAAAATAAATATGACTAATGAGGAAACATAGTTGGCACAACAATTCCGAATTTTAGGCGTTATCAATGCCACATGAGTCAGTGTTGTGGGTAGGTTCATTGGCGCCTTGGATATTAGTTTTCCTGGAATAACACGAAGTTTTAACGTTTCACATGCAATTAGCTGTTCCCTGCATTTTTCGTTGATGCTCCACTCCTATTAGTCACAGCGTGATGTTATATAGCCTAAAGTCTTCCTCGATAAATAGGCTATCCAACATTGAAAGATTTTTTCAAGTCATGCCAATAGTTCCTGAGATTAGCGCGTTCAAACAAACAAACCAATTCTTATTTTTAAAACATATCTATAGATATGTACGTATTTGAAATGCAAAGTCCGTCTCAAGCATTTTCAAGGAATACCAATGTCATTGTTAAAACAAATTTATTCACGGATAATGTTTAAAGAGGAAATTATCTTAATATTTCCTTTACAAATTATAAAGTAGACTTGTGGGATGTATGAATGGGACTCATTCGTTCTGCTGGAGACATTTTATTAAGCTTTATAGTATTGTAGTTGATGTTAATATAATGTATTATTGTGATGAAAGAAGTAACAAGCAGATAAATAATGTGTAAGTTAAGATACCATAAAACCTACTGCGATATTGTTTGTATTTATTTGAGACGAAATGTGAACAATACTGACGACCTAAGTAAAGTTAGAAATTTATTTGAGATAACATTGTAACATTCCGAGTGAAAGCAATTATTCAGCTTGTTAAGAGTATTCTCGACGCTTGGAAATCGTCGCAGGATGTCTTAAGTATAATCGTTGACCTAACCAAAGCATTTGATTGCATGTTACACGAAACCTCGGCCAGGAATTTAAGTCACTAATATCAATAATGGCGTAAGAAATGCTGCATTTAAATATATCTGAGTCTTCGAATTCAGAGAGTTGACGTGAATGGCGAGATATCATCTTAGACCCTGAATAATATAGGAATCCCACAGGGATCTATTATTGGTTATTTTCTCTTTCTCTACATAAATGACCACAAATAATAATCATTAGATAGTATTATTTGCTGACATTACTTCTTAGGTATTCAAAGTTAAAAGACGTTTCTTAATGAACGACGATGTAATTTATACTCTGTCAAAAGTGGCATATTGGTTCAGTGTTAATAATTTATTATTAAACTATAAGACAAAATGTGTATAATTTATGTCTCCCAATGTTAAAGAAGTGAAATGAGATGGCATTTTCAATTGAGAATGGTTAAACCATTGGCATCACAATAGATGCAAACATATTAGAATAATAGTCCAATTTGCATTAGCATCGGCTTTACTCTATAAAGAGTCTTAGAACTGTTTTGACTAAACCCGAGTGCAAGCGCCTTAGAAGTCGAATTTATTGATATATATTTGAAGAATGTTGACTTAACTTATAAATTTAAAGGTATTTTTATTAAAAAAACATTTCACCCATATTTATGAAATTTTTTTGGATTTTTTCGTATTCGAAATTTTCTTTCAAATAAAAATAGGTTCGTAAATAACAGGAGAAATCGGCAAAAATCCTTCTTCGAAGTCGGTTAAAATAGCTTTGTTCTCACGGAAAAGCGTATGTCATGGACTTTTCCAAGTATCCACGCTGTGTATTAAGTTTTAGATCATCGTCTGGGAATGAAGTCCTGGACCTCACTCACTTATCCGTTTATCATAGCGCCACTGACTCATACAGACGTACATATTTTGTAATGGGCGTGATTAGCGTTATCACAACACTTAACAGTGTCTGGAAATAATATCGGTTTTCACAAATAGTGAGTACGTTATGATGAGTATGATGGAACAGCGCAAACACGATACGTTTGGTATACCGTCTTTAGATGTGGGTTCGATTTTGGAGCAAGAATTTACACCTACAGGGACTACTTAGGATTCGAATACTGGTTCATAAAAAATAATGTTGTTTTAAACGCCTTTGCAATATAAGATAGGACAATGTCCATTTTTATATGGAATACTGTACAAAGCTTTTTTGAGACTAGATTTTTTTAACTCAATGCATAAGTTCTTTTCGTAAATAAAACTCGAGGTTCGAAGATATTTTATCAAATCGAGATTTGTTATCTTCATCGAAAAATCACAGTTACGTTCATAAAGGAATACTCATATGTACATTTCCTGTTCTAAAATCAAATCCTGTAAAAAATTATGGAAATAATTACTATATAAATTTGATCTTGATGCATGAGACTTTTTGGTACCGCTTTTGGGCACTGTCCTTTATATACTATGGTACAACGACGTACTGCGTTTTAAAATATGACATACATATTCTATTTTTTAATTTAAACAAACTAGGTTAGTAAATCAACATTTACAAGTAAGGAAAGAAATTTTCTGATAAATTTCTTTCCAAAACAAAATTTTATCCGCAGTTTCTTTAGACTAACGTAACCTAGGGATGTTTATGTTGTTTACCTAAAATGTGAGAGATTTGTAGCTCTGACATGGCCAGAGTGACTGGCTCATTTCATTACAAATTGTATATACTAATGGACACCCGCGGGGTTATCTGTGAGTTTTGGTTCATATTTCATTCAAATTTATGCGTTTATTTTTACGCGATACAGTTAAAGCATCAAAACATAATAAAGATTTGGATTAAGACCAGCGTAGATTCAGGGTTACCCGTATAGCTTCGGGGTCACCAGTATAGATGTCATCGTAATATTTTGGAGCAAGGATTTACACCTACAGGGACTACTTAGGATTTGAATACTAAAAAATTGCGTGTTATATTTACAATAAATCTTTAATATCATGGGAGGAAACTAGCACCCTCTAGCACAGGGAATCCTATTGAGGGGCTAGTGAATTTCAAACACTTATAATAAATTTTAAAAACTGTATGTCTACTATTTACTTGTGTGTTTATAACATGTGTGATTATCTGTGTTCAATAAGGTCAAAGTCAAAGTCAAATATTCTTAATACAATGCGTTGATTTTTTTGTGATTTAAAACGTATAAATTTATTTATAACTTAGAACACTGTTACAAAATTATTTTGTAGACATATCCTAATATATATAAAATTTTGTTAATACTATTCTAATACAATATCTGTCCAATTACGGAAACATTACTTCAGTATGAATTTTTCTGACAATCCTTTTTCAAAAGAATTCTTATATTTAATCAAATAATCAATTTTCAAAGTTCTTCATTAAAATGACGTTACAGAATGGATCGAATATCAAATTAAAATACAATTACAAACTTCCACAATTATAATATTAAAATAGATATAAATTATCATTTAATAATACAAAAGCGCGTATGTTGCGTAATACATTTAAATAAAAATAGCTTCTACCCTAACGTATAGTTTCTATTTATAGGAGCGCCTTTGATCGGATTTTCCACATTATGGCGGCCACTCGGCGAAAAAAGATCAAAGGGTCAAAGGTAAACCAAGCCATAAATAAACGAATAATTTTGTCTTTTTAACCTACTTGAAAAAAGGAACAGGTTCTCAATTCGGATGTTTCTATGTTTTTTTGTGTATGCCCGTATCTACGTAATTTACGAACCGATTTTAAAAATTATATATCTGATCGTGTGTACTTCGGAAATGGTACCATAAAATTGCCAGAAAAAAATAAGTCTATTACTTTGTTTTATAAATCATAATAACGAATAAAATGTTGTTTTCGAAAGTGCAATTTAACGCCTTTGAAGTGGTTATTTGTAATTTTCTGTGGAAACAATCTTGTTTGCAGCATGTACTATTAGATACTATAGATACATATAAACATGGAGACAATAATACTCGTGTAATCCTGATTACATTGTTTGCTTGCATGGTTTTCATCAACTCCCTTATTTTTCAGCTATGTCTAGCACTTAAAATATATTTGCTTTCAGAATATCTTAAAGGGTTTTTTTAACACTCAAACTGGGGAGACGTTCTTATGCTCGAAATAATAATAAAATGTGAAAATAATTACTAAAGTGGGGGGGGGGTCTTACTTATTTATTATAACACGCTTTAATTAGCTTCACTTGTATATATGTGCCTAACGAAATGTTTAACGCAATTTTTGCTCATTTCGGGGCGTCTTATTGATTTAAAATTGACAACACAACAATTTAAGAAAACGGTAGTAGAAAAAGTAAAGTAACAGCCTATTTATAAATTATCCCACTGCTAAGCTAAGGCCTCCTCTAGGAGGGCGCATAAGAAATAGTCTACTACGCAGTCCCAGTGCGGGTTGGTGGACTCTGTTCATGTTTCAGCCATAACTCTTTTAAGGATAATATGCCGAGGTCACTGAAATTTCTTTTTATTTACAAAAATCATAATATCTAACTTTTTAGACCAGGCAACGAAAAGTTCTAAAATTCTACACAAAATTTTGTTATTTGAAGACGAGAAAGATAGTGTTAGAGCAATACATCTTGCCAGAGCTTTTGCTGCACTACGACTGCGCTCGCCCGGGGATGTACCACCGCCGTTTACATAGTCGGCATAAAATAAAGTATTGCGGCACTCCTTTCCCGTCCAAATCATTAATCCTGATCCCTGTCAATTAAAACTATTTTATCAAATTTGTAAGGTTGACTATGCACTCGCGGCTCTCGGATGTTGTGTAAATGAGCGACGGGATCGCATCATCATAAAAAAGTATTTTGTAAACCTACAACTCTAAAAAGGGGTTATATGAGTTTGACCGTTGTGTCTGTGGTATCATAGATTCTAAATGGATGGACCGCTTTAGATGCGGTTTCTTTATTAACAAATTCGGATGTCTCTATTTTTTAGGTATATTGGCGCATATCTCCGCGCATATGAACGGATTCTGAAAATTCTGTTTTATCTGGTAAGGTATACTTCTGAAATTGTATCATTATTCAGAAAAATCAGTTTTGCTTTTTTTAAACCTAAATAACAAGAAACAACATGTCTCGAAATTACACTTTTAAAACGCTTGAAGTCGGTTTTTGTGATTTTATGTAAAAATAATCTTGTTTTAAAAACAGTTTTTCTAGCACTCATTTACACATCATGATCATATTCGTTAATCAGATATCAATATATTAACATTTGGGTAAAAAGCGTTTTTGGAACAAATCAAATTAATGTATCTAAAGTTAAAGATAGACGTATACTATGTTTGTATTTATTATAGATATTATTATCAGATCAGCCCACCAGAAGATATCTGCTTTACTTTACTACTACTAAAAACTTAGAGATGGTAGAGCAGAACATCTTTTCACAGCTTTTGCTCCACTTTACGGCAAATAAAGTATGCATGACTTATAGGGATGTCGGATAGCCATGTCTACCCTTCTCTTTTCCCACTCCTTTTCCTTCCAAATCCTTAATCCCGACCCATCCTTCCCAATAAACCTATTCTATCTAATTCCCCAGGTTGACAACGTACTCGTGACTCTTCGGATGTTGCGTGTCTATGGGCGACGGAATCGCTGCACGTTTATCTCCCTTTTCAATTAAAAAAAACCTGTGTCGGGGTTTTTTTTATTTTTAATTTATTATTAATTTGTTTAGAAAATGTAACGGTCATCGGTGATTTGTCGTCATCATATAATCGACGATACAAATTTGTTCTGCTTGTTATTATAATTTACTCTAAAAATATTATGTAGAGCTTGTACGAATTACAAACAAGGAAGTTTTACTTCCTCGTTGAGTTTTACATTGAAACCTCGAAATTGATATTCGTTACAAATTTCACTTGAAGTATCTTAAAGTTAAATCCACCTTTTATATGCGGGCAATAGTCGGCTAAGCGTAGTTTAGGTTCACAAAACGTTTATCGGCCTTACGCTATCTCAAGCAATTATTTACAGAACGGTCTTGACAATGTACTTCAGTTATATGGAATTACGATGAGTTTTTAATATTTTAAAGTAACTCTTTACTTCATATATTTAAAAATTTAATGTTAATAGGTTTGTTTATTAAATGTAAGTGTCTTAAGAAATATTGTTTAAGTTTATTAAGTCCTCTTGTTCCTCCTAGCCTTATTCCTAAATTACTTCTAGTGATCAGCTTCTAATTCAAGCTGAGTATCAATTTTACACAAACCATCTAGCATCTGACCTCGGCAAACCAAAGGGATAGACTATATTCCAATGATTGATTAGTCGTCAGGATATTTAAAGGCACTGGACATCCTTTAACGACTGCCAAAGATATTCGTGGCATTCGTATGAATGATCGTTATTTTCAACCAAGAAAATACGAATGTCTCGTGTTTCCAGGGAAAATTTTAGATAACTGCCAAATCCAATCAAAAGCTTCGGCTACGATTGAAACTAACAGCCAAATACTCCTTGATGCGCTATAAAAAAAACTTGAACCTCATGCGGAGAGGCAAAATCTAATGCTAGACCCCTGTTAGCAGGTTGCAAGGTGCTCCTGGATAGGGTTTGTTACTTATGTCGATACGACAAAGTGCTGGAACTTACATGTGAAACTGTGGGATTTGCAGTGGCCACAGTTAGAAAGGGACTAACAACTAACTGAAATGTTGGTAATTTTGACAAAGAAGGTTTTATAAAAAATCCAGATCTTAAACCCAACTTAATCACAGGGGATGCATCCGACTGGATCCTGACGATTGACACCTATGAAAAACGGTATAGAATTCCAAAAAAGTTGATAACATCTATGTAAGACCGGACATATTTTTGTATTCAAAAACTCTTCGGTCAAGTCCGTAATAATGATAGAACTCGCCGTGCACTGGGAAAGGAAAATTCCCGAAGACCATAGGTTTAAAGTCAACAAATACTGCGAGATGTAATCAATTGATTAGAAACTTACTTTGTGAAACTGTATGCGGTCGAAGTAGACGCAAGAGTTATTTCAGGAAAATCTCTCTATAATCTGCTAAAATACCTAGGCCTTTCCTGAAATCTATGTGTCTTTTTCTTATGGAAAAGAAGACAAACGAGCAGACAGTAAACCTGATGGTAAGCGATACCGTCGCCCATACACAAACGCTACATCCGAATTGCGAGTACGTTGACAAAATAGGAAGTTGGATAGAATAGGTTTATTGGATATAATGGCGTCGGGATTAAGGATTTGGAGGGGATAGGAATAGGAAAAGAAAAGGGTAGACATGGCCCATACCAGCCATAAGTCATGCATACTTTTAATTTTTTATGCCGACTTTATAAAGGGCGGTGGTACTTATTCGGACGACTACGGCCGTAGAAGTGCAGCAATAGCTGTGAAAAGATGTTATGCTGTACCACCTCTAAGTTCTCATCAAAGGTGGCATTGGTAGGTGTTTACCAGATTTTAAACGGCCGAGTGAGGAGATGGTAACCTGTGTAGGTGAATGTTTTATATGACTGAAGGGCCCTTAAACCAACTCCAGGGTCGCAAGTCCCAGACACAGTGTCCTATCTTGTCCCTCTGATACGAGATGGGTCCGGCTACTGCTCAGTGAATAAATGGAATGCTAAATTTGTTTATCTTTAGTTTTTTACCTTACGCCAAGTTGTAAGCAAAGTATTGTGAGCAAAGGTAGTAGATAATATTATCTACTGCTAAACAATGATATAGTATACCTATCAGTAAATCTTTTAGTTAAAATAAATTAAGATGCTTTTATTCAAGTTTGTCACCATTGCAATATGTAAGTAAATAAGTAAGTAAAAAACTTGATTGTAGTATAATAAATACAGGGGATTCTTTCTCAGTAACCATTTTATATGACATGTATCATCAGCCCTATTTCTAACATGAAACATATAAGTTTCATTAATCTATCTATATATACAGTTAAGTTTAAATGGGTATAGGCAGCGAACTTAAGTAAATGCTCATGAACTTGGAATGTTAATTGCCGGAAAGGAGGTTTATTTATAGAACAGATTCTGTTATAAATATCTTTATGTTCCCTCCCACTTATGCTTGCAAGATGCTTTTTAAATGTTGAAAATGTAATGTAATTCTTCATCTGTACAAAATAATATTTGTCACTAATCATAAAGTATTTTAAGTATATGTAAATTATGGGTTAACAACTTTTACCTTTAACAAATGTGATGTATCACTATTAAAATTAACATTCATGTAACTCTAGTATGCTGAAAACCTTAAAACATAAGTGACCTATTACTTGTTGATGATGTCAACATTTTATTTAGGCTTATTTTATGCATTATTTTTTTTTCGCACTATTTTTAGAATCATTTCAAAAAAATTAAATGCTTTTAAAGTATTAATTCATGAATATATAAGTTGTAAGGAAATGCTGGTATCTGGGATTTTGTGAAATTCCCAGAGATATTACAAAGACATCAAATACTCTTGCTTGTTACACCTTTTTACTAAAACATTGATATAGTTCTACTTGTTGTTTCACTAAACAGGATCTAGAAAAATAGAGAATAATGTTGTTTTTCAGCAGAGCATAATGAAATGTTGAATTATCTTATGGATTTTCAATATTAATTGGAACGTAGGAAACATGTCACTAAGACGGAAATTCTTAATATCATACTATTTATCAATAAGGGCATATACACTTTAACCATAACCAGATATGGGTGGCCACAACTTATCTCATTATTTCACTTACAATACATACAACAAAATAAAAATTCTGTTCCGTATCATCCTTGCTACTGAACATTCTCATTCAAAAGACAATGCAATTTTAAAATAAGGATATGCAGCTACTTAAAAAATACTTTTAAAAATTGAAAACAAATATTGTTATCACAGAGAAAACAAAGCTGACTTTATATGCCTTGAAAGTGAATTTCAATGACACATTTCCAATTATTTTTATATAAAAAAGAAACTATTAGAGAAATTTATATGAAAAGGTATTTTTATATCAAGATTTGGTGGACAGGTGCCATAATGTTCTGCCTTGGTTCAATAAATAATAATTCATTTATATTTTAGATTTTTCCATAAATTGGAAGATATTTTCATTATCATATCATATAAATTGGATTGTCAAAATAAGTAACACTTCTAGATTTTTATATTTTTTTACAGTCTAATTGTACAATAAAAGATTGCAAGATATTTTACATCATGCATCCCAGGCTTTGGAGGAGCAGAATATGAAACCTAATGGTGGGTTAAATATTGGTCACGGCCAGTAAAACTCAGATTAAATGATAAAATAAAAAAAAAATATACATTAACCCAAAATCGAAATTAAACAGCTTTAATAAAAAAAAGTTTTAGTGACTTAAGACCATAATCAAGAACCATAACGAAAATGAGTAAACAAGTTTGGATTAATGGGAACATTAGTTTTTTCACACACCTTTCTATTTCATTTAACGAAATAATCCTTTGAATTAAAATAATAATTCTGCAACGATATCAAGTTTAGAGACATTTAACATTAAAAGCATACATACTTGATAAAACTGATATTTTATTTAGTTTGTTTAAATCCTGAAAGATTAGATAGTACAACATGAGTTTAAATGTCAGATTTAAAACACTAAGATAAGACGCAATTAATGATGTTAAAAAGAAGATTAAATAACCCCTTATTTTAATAATTTAAATAAAAAAAATGAAAATATAGTATAAATAAATAACCTTTAAAACTTCAAACATTCTACAAATAAATTATAGCAATAAATTATTTACATCATAGCAAGAAACGGAAATAATTTCCTTTAACAAAAATGTATGTATTTTATTTTCCCTTTTTCAAGTTACATCACTTTCAGGACTTCTAAATTAAAAAGGGTTTTGATTTTCTGTTAAGACCATTTTTCACAGCAACCCATGTATAGTATTTATGACTGATGATATATGAAAAACGTTTAAAAAATTTAGGCGCCGCCGAATTCAAAAATTATATTTTACATTTTAAAGAGGGCCAAAACTAATAAACAATCAATTTTGTATGAAATTACCATAATATAAGTAACAGTTTAATTTTTAAAATGGCATTGAGCTGCGGCATAATGTATACTCGATCTGTTACTGCGTTGCCCAGTCAGTCAACCGTAGTGTGATAAAAAAACCAATGGAAGAGCTAATTTTGATCTTTACGTCATACATGTAAACAATGAATGAAAGATACCTTACAAGGTACGTTTGTAATTTTTAAAAGGTTATATTTTTACTCACCTTTCCATTGATTCCAAGGCCAAGAACAGTATTTGAGATATCGTAATCATCAGTTATTGGTGTTGTTTTCGGTGTTCTAGCTATGTTGTTCATCTTAATTTGCAGCACTTTTAACTAACATTCAGTCCAAAACTCACACAATCACACTGTTTAATAACTCACAAATTAAGCGTTTCGTATTTATAACTATAACCAAAAGAGATTATTAGTCGATCAGTGTAACATTAAAGTATTTGTAATTTTATCTAATTCCGCACGGATGACAAATCTGCTTCCCAAGTTGAGCGATTAAGCAGTGCTGCCAACTGCAAGACACTAAAAACGTTTTTATATTTTGTTCCACAGTTTAGTGCGATATGTTTTACGCAGAAAAAAATTAGTAGGTTTGACACTAGAAAAATATTACTTTATTTAATTTATTCATATTTTGTTAGGAAACTCTGTGGCGTACTTATAATTATTTATAATTACGTTAATATAATTTATTTGTCCAAAATTTCCTTTAAATGGTTGGCCACAAGTTATTGTTTTATTTACAAACAATTTTTTGAAACAGATCATTTGGTAGTAGTAACACATAAATAGTATGACTTTATAATACTTTATTTTAAAATAATAATGATCAATGGATTAAAAAGAAGGATTTTGTCTTGTGGCCGTAGGCTGAAGACAACTGTTAAGCAAAAGTGTCACTAACTTGAGAGCGCTCTCCTGTTATCTGGCAAGTAAAAGGTAATAAAGGA
Organism: Graphium colonna; assembly: GCA_025505425.1. Taxonomy (NCBI): domain Eukaryota; kingdom Metazoa; phylum Arthropoda; class Insecta; order Lepidoptera; family Papilionidae; genus Graphium; species Graphium colonna. The sequence continues at coordinate 15,788 of JAOCPS010187619.1, forward strand.
AAATACTTGCTTTAGTGCCAAAAGAGCATGCCCCTTTCATATGTAATCGCTACATCTGATTCCGAAAACGAACTACACACTAACACTAGCTTATCTAACTCCGAAATTTCCTATCCCGCGCCATCGCTTGTTTCTTTGCTTGAAAATCTTAATATTTCTTCTGATGATGGCAACATTATGTGGATTCTATAATTATTCCTCTATAGATATACAAATACAAATATTGACGCTAGAAGAAGTGCCGGAGCTGATAATGTAGTCACTATAAATGTCCGTATAGACGGTGAAGTCTCAAAAAATATTGGTATTGGTAATGTAGGTAAAAAAGATGACATTGTATGTGCAGAGGAATTGAGATAAATAATACTATTTAGCCTAATTTTACAAGAGTTACAAGAACAAACTACGACAAAATTCCCTCATTATCAGTCATTCTTTCTCTTCCTTAGACGCCTATGACCCCAGCTGCATCTTCGGATTGAGTTTTGAAAACTAGAACGAAACGACTATCTCGAATAACACAAACTTATACACCTACAACAACAGTCTTGTATGTTCTACCTGCGAAAAAAGAAGACTAATAAGTTCACGTTCGTATAAAAATGGAAAAAAGCACAGTCTTGTCACAGGGCCAAGTAGTCAATAGACCAAGAGATGATTTTCAAAATATATCTGAGCCAGCTGCTACACCTATGGATCATTTCCATCCGTTTTATTCGAGGGATCACAGATCAACTGTTATTCTGTCCAATGATCAGGCAAATCAATGCAACTAACGGAAGATGATTTTTATAATTTCTGGGCCATACATATAAAAATGGGAAATGTTGAAATGCCTACATACCTTGATTATTGGCCCGAAAAATATATACGGCAAAGTAGTTAATATAATGCCGTTGAAAAGGTATCAGCAGATACTCTGTTTCATACACATTGTTTATAAAAATCTAGAAGACGGATAATCTGTCATACTACAAAATAAGACCTGTTTTGGAAAAGGTACGACTGAACTGTTTGAAGAAGCAAGGAAAGAAAGCATAGATGAAATGACGGTACGACACAAAGAGTCAAAGGCTGGAAAAAGAAAGCAGTATATGAAGGATAAATCCAATAAAAGGAGAATGAAGACTATGTGCGGGCAGGTGATTCAGGCATTATTTATGACTTTGTATTGTATGGAGGTGATGATACTTACCGTAACCACACTTTCACGAAGGACCAAAAATCGATGGGATTCGGCGCCCAGAGTGTGATTGTCTTGAGCCTAAAAATTAACCGAAGACCAGTAATTGTTTTTTGTGACCACTTTTTTTCTGCTCTAGAGCTTTTTATATGCTACGCTAAAAATACGGCATGTTAGCTTCGTCAAATACGACAATGTCGGTCATTCTCCCTCAATCATTATGGACGAAACAAGGCCAAAAAAAAAGTTTTGTGACGGGAAAAGCTCCAGCTATTATTTCCTGAACATTCACACGAAATAAAGTTTAATCATAAAATATCGGTTTATTCCCATATTTTGGTAATGTCCACCACAGAGGATGTGTATTTTCTCAAAAAGTGGAAGAACATGATTTTTTAAATTATTTTTTTCAAGGTCCTTAAATATCTCAAAACACATATTATTCACAAAATTAAAAAAAGGAGAATTTTTATGCTGCCAAGTTTAAAGGATAGCTTAACTACAAAATTAATTAATATGACGATAGTGATATGTTTTTGCTGTTTTTCGAAGATGGTAGAGCATAACATCTTTTCACAGCTTTTGCTGCATTTCTACGGCTGCGCTCGCCCGGGGACGTAATACCTCCTTTTATAATGTCAGCATAAAATAAAATATGCATGATTTGTGGAGATGCCGGATGGTTATATCTACCCTTTTCTTTTCTCAATCATTTCACCTCCAAATTATTAATCCCGACCCCATCCTATCCATTAAACCTATTTTATACAATTTCCCAGGTTGACCACGCACATGCGATTCTCCGGATGTTGCGTGTATCTATGAGCGACAGGATCGCTTATCCTCAGGTGTACCGTCTCCTCATTTGTCTTCCTTGCCATAAGAAAAAACCAATCAAATGTTTCTTGTTCCAATCTATCTCGCTCTGATCTTATAAAGTTCTTTTTAAAGTTTCTTCTTGGTTGGGGCAAGCCAGGTAGGGCAAGTTTGAAAACCCTGTGCTATTCGCTATATCTGTCGCGCCTTAACGCTTTTCGCAAATAAAAGTAAAGTTAAATCGTCGTGAGCGAACACATTTTGGACTTTTCGCTACGGATAGAATTAATGGCCACATATTGAGTCGACTTTAAAATGGCACCAATAGTCTAATAGGGCCTAAACTCTAGTCGTATAACCTTTCAAATGGGGAACCAACGTGAATCGCGAAAAGCGAGTAACAGTCCATTATGTTATGGGGAATTTGAGAAATAGCCAACGTGAGCGCCCACTGTCTCACCAAACGATTGCCATAACAGATAAAAGACAAACTTATGCCAAGTTTCTCTTTCATCGGTCTACAGATCTCTTTTTCATACATTTAAAGGCGTATTTTAAATAATTCGCGCAAGTCCGCTCCACGTTCGTTAGAACCCCACTAGCGTAGAATGTCTCGACGTGAATGTAAGCCATTAGTCTTATCGCTCAAGGCATATCTATATTTGAATGAAAATGAAATGAAAAGGCAAATGAATGGAACAGAGGAGTTCTGGCAGAGGTGGCGAGACCAGTGGGTGCTCTTGGAAATTCAAAGAGGTGGAGTTTACTTCAATTTAGATAGCTAATTATAATGTAGGTATATATAGGCTGACTGATGAGTCAGTTTCAGTACTCGAGCACGTTACACGTGGGGATCGTATATGAAAAGTGAAAATATTATTAAAAATAAATATTAATTTGCCACTGAGTAAACATACTCGAAAGATAAATAATCACGAAATGCATGTAAACGCACCCTAGCGGCTCGGTTGGGGGCAGGCGGTAGGCGGGGAGGAACTCGGGCGGTCGACAACTTATGTCGGATAAGCTGATCAGGCGCGCTGAATATCTACACTTAATTTATTTATTAGGAAATTTGAGCTTAAACTGTGCCCCTTATTTAACAAGCTTTTATATATTTTTAAACAACTTTACGGATTTTATCGCGGTTTATTTTTAAATTTTATCACCCGACGTTTCGAACCCTTTACAGCGTTCATGGTCACGGGTAGAACCGTAAATTTGTTTAATTTAAAAATGTCTAATATTAGCGTAAGTATCAAAAACAAAAAAGCTTTTATATATTCATCTGTTCCGTTGACTGAGCATCTATAATCAAATTTTGGAAGTTAAATCAGACCCAATTTCCGGTTTCTGATCAAGCTGAAGTTTTGCACCCATATGTATATTGTGTCACAATGCAATATTAAGATAACTTAGAGCTTATCTGATGATGGAGCTGGAAGGTGACCATAGGGAACTCTCTAATTAGACGACGCAACCCATCGAGTTTGGACTCGTTTGATTTGTTTTGAGGAGCACTATACGCCTATAAAAGCTTTTTATTTTTTATTTCTATTTCTATTACAAAAATACGATGATAATTGAGTACCGAGTGCTCCTCTGTAATATCCTTAGTAACTCAACATTCATGCTGTATCTTTTTGATATGTTTTTGCAATGCAAAGTTAACTGGTTATGTTGCAAAGACATTTGAAAAGCACTTATTGTGTTTACGTGATGATATCTAGTGATGAATAGGAATGTGCAAAATAGAGCAGTGTGCATCAGATTGTATTCAAATAAATGGTTAATATTTATAGATAAACAATCAACGATGACGTAATTTTGTTACAACAAAAACAACCTTTTAGTAGTAACAAAACTACTATTGATGATTAATTTTTTTTCGTTTTAAGGCCTTTCCAAATTCAATCTTTTATGAAGGACAAGACAAGTTGTTTTTAACTGACTTCACAAAAGGAGGAAGGTTATCAATTCGAATGTTAACGCTTTTTTTATGTATGCACTTTCAAAATGGTCTAAATTTTTTTTTATAAAAATCGGATTAGTAGTTTGTTTTTAAAATCAAAATAACGGAGAAGATATGTTTCAAGAGTATACTTTAAACGTGTTTGAAGTCGGCCTTTGTTATTTTCTTTAAAAATAAACTCGTTTTAATCCGACATGGGGGTATTTTAAAAAAACAATAAGACATGTTATAGGCGTAAGTACTTATTCCTATTTTTAAATAATACAACTTTACGGATTTTATCGCGGTTTATTTTTAAATTTTATCACCCGACGTTTCGAACCCTTTACAGCGTTCATGGTCACGGGTAGGAAGTCCTGTATTTAAAAATGTCTAATATTCGCGTAAATCTCAAAAACAAAAATGACACTATAATTTCATTTATATGCATTGGTTGTTGTTCCAGACGATCCGTTTTTGTCTCATTTCTAATATTATACACCCTACTTTTAACTATGCGTGTGCTACTTCAACATGATCTGCATTTAATCAGGACATAGATATATATTTTTTATTCATTTATTCTTAATTGAAAATCATTAAAATTAAGGTAACAAAAGGCGGACTTGAAGCCGTAAAACATTCTCTTCTAGTCAACCTTGGGCGTGGAGACAATTTATGGTAGGTGAAAAAAAATCGAATTTGAATATGGAAAAAAATATTATTTTCAATATACTAATTACATACAAAATACATACATAACGTTAATACTGAAATATATAAAGATATCTGCCATAAAAGCTCAAGTGGAAGCGTTTGGAAAAAGTCCACAGACAAAGCGTTTAAATGGTGCCTTGTTGGTTGCTTTACGGATATCTTCAGCAAGGAGTTTCAAAGGCGTAGATGTCGTATCTTAAATAATCAATATAAGTGCAGTTAACTTTGGTTTCTATCGCTTTCATCATATCAAAGAGGATAAATTTGTAACTATTGAGTCAAAATTATTTAAAAATCTTGTTTCTGTCTTTTAAATAATCTACGTCATACGCTTAGACTCGATACGATTTGTAATGTTCACACTTAGTGTGAAAAAAAAACGCTATTTTAAGATGCGATAAAAGTACACCCATTGACGTAGCTAACGCAATACTCAGTAGCAATGACATAGGATATTCGCCCAAACTCTTTTTGTCATAAAGGTGTAAATCGCGAACCGTGTTTGGAAGTTTCTTTCATGTCATGTGTACAAGTGTAGTGACTCTATTGATATTGTATATAATGTTTATTTTAACCGGACATTGCTCTTTTTGATAGGATGGAACGGAGCAAGGCCCTCGTGGAAAATGGTCAAAGTCTTGACCCGTAAAACTGTATTTTCCTAATTAAAGCCAAATTTTGTTTCTTTTAGTGTTATTTTTTGACATCTAATATATTCTTATTTCTGACTATACCTACAGTTACTTTGGATTGGCTTCTAATCCAAATAAATAATAATAATTTTCTTTATTCATTACTACATGATACAAACATAAGACTCTAGCTCCCACACTAGGACAACCTGTGTTGTGGGAAACTAGCCTCACACCCATTATTACAAGATGATTAATAATTAAGTAAAATTAAATAAAAATCAAAAGAAAGTAATGTAAACAACAGAAATAAAAGAAAATGTGCGTGCATGTGAGTGTGTATGTGTGTGTGTACGCGTGTGTGTGTGTATATGCGTGTGAATGAAATGTTAACTGAATATCAGTTTTTTCGCCTAGCGACTGGCATCTTATGTCCGCAAGCCAAAGGGTAAACAGAATTCAAAGCATAAATAATTAGTTGTCAGGATATTTGAAGAATTTTTCATCGAGCTGGCCACTAGTTAATATTGTACAGCAGTGTCCCGTTGTTTCTTCTGCACCAGACTTTTTTGAGGATATTTCCCTCAAGGCCTCTGTACTCTTTTCCAGCCAGTTGCCTAGCTGGGGGTATGGCCACCCTAGCCTCATTAGTTATCCATATTTGAAGGTACAAAAATATTATAACGACTGTCAAAAGTGTACTTGACCTCCCGATGCATGGATCAATTTACTTTTAAGCTAATTGGGTTGACCAGCCCGTATTGCCCGTATTGTAATAAAACAAGTTTATTTTCACGGAAAATTACAAAAACCGACTGCAAACGCTTTCAAAATAAACTTTCAAAATATATTTTCTCTGTTATTTTGATTTTAAAAACAAACTACTATTCCGACTTTTATAAAAAGATTGTAGGACCATTGTAGAAGTACTCTATCAGATTAAAAAAAAATATTTTTTAAAATCAACATAAATTGCGAAGATATGTGCGAACATTCCTATTTTTTTTTATTTAAGAAACAAACTAATAAACAGTTTTTTTTTTGGAAATTTTATGGAACTATTTACGTATTTTACCTATCATATAAAGTAAGAATTTTTGGAATTGGTTCACAAGTGATAGAGATATGCGCAAAAATACAATAAATCAATTTTGTCGTTTTGATTTAAAACAAAAACTACAAAACCGATTTTCCTGAAAATTTCATGGTTCAGGAGCGGAAATATGCGCGAACGTACATAAAAAATATAAATATTCCAATTGAGAACCTCCCTCCCTTTTATTAATTCGGTTAAAAAGAATGGCACGTACAACATATAGCAAGGATGAAGATGTTTAAAGGAATAAAGTTAAATACAATATTAATAGATTGATATTAAAGCCTAAGTTGCTGTGTAATTTTGCTTACTTCTGACCAATGAACTCATATCATAATCAAATGAACTTTTGCCACAAAATGAATGAACTTTATCAGCAGTACGAAACAACGATATTATTAATTTGTCTGATGTTACCGGGTGCCGTCACCTTAGCTCTAAAGCTACTACTCGTAATGTCAAATATTTTGCAATGAAATTGGGAATATAGAGAACTGAATATAGAGGTTGCGTTTTCTCATAAAATTTCATAATACAAGATTATTAGCACAAAAAGTTCCAAAACCTACTTTAAACGCCTTACATGTGTACTTTCGAGACAATATTTTTGTGTTGTTTTGATTATAAAATCAAACAATTGAACAGATTTTTCTGAAATTTTTATGGGGCCATTTTAGTAGTAAACCATTTCAGATAAAAATATTTATTAAATAGGTTTATAATTGCCGGAGATACGCACGAAAATACGTTAAAAACATATTTTTCTTTATTTCCGTTTAATAACTTTTTGTTAGTCTATACAAAAATTAAAAAACGACTTGATTAATTAAGCTATTTTTCCCAATCGACATATTTTTTGGTTTATGTAAAACGAAATTTAGAAAAACGACAGAATAAATTTTGAAGTGGTAGAGCATAACATCCTTTCACAGCTTTTGCTGCACTTTCACCGCCACGCTCGTCCGGGGAAGTACCGACGCCCTTTATAAAGTTGGCATAAAATAAAGTATGCATGACTTAGGGGATGCCGGATGGCCATGTCTACCCTTTTCTTTTCCCACTCCCATCCCCTCCAAATCCTTAATCCCGACCCATCCTATCCAATAAACTCATTGTATCCAATTTCCCAGGTTGACAACGCACTCCCAACTCTCCGGATGTTGCGTGTGTCCATGGGTGAGGATCACTTTCCATCAGGTGAACCGTGTGCTCGTTTGTCTTCCTTTCCTTAAAAAAATGAGGATAACTACTATTTTAGCCCATTAATGAACGAAGTAGACGAGACATATTCAAGCTATGTTTACCTAAATGTAACACGGCACTTATGAACAAAAGTGTTCTCTGCACGGCACCTAAAATATATAACAAGCTTCCAAAGGAAATTTAGGAGTTTAATATAAATCTATTTAAGAAAAAACCACGGGAAATGCTCAGAGAAAAATGTTACTGCAATATTAATGATTTTTTTTTCTAGTGTATAATCTATATCGTATGGCTTAACTTGTTGTATATGTATAATTATAACGTTCAAAAGGAAAACCGAGGTAAAATAACGGCCAGCCGCTAGTAATAACTATATTTTTACTCACCCTACATGATTTAGGTTTCATAATTAAATATCAACTTCAAAACGCAATTTGTCTTCCTTGTGTTCGCAATAAGCAGATAATATCTATTAAATATTGGAATTAATAGTTAATGGTTAGTTGTAATCAACTATTCACAGGTGGTAGAGCATAACATACTTTCACAGCTTTTGCTGCACTTCTACGGTCGTGCTTGCCCAGGAAGTACCACCGCCCTTTATAAAATCGGCATAAAATTAAGTATGCATGACTTTTGGGGATGCTGGATGGCCATGTCTACCCTTTTCTTGTCCTATACCTATCCTCTCCAAATTCTTAATCTTGACCCTTATCCTATCCAAAAACCTATAATATCCGATTGTGTAGTGTTGCGTATGTCTATGGGCGATGGGATCGCTTACCAT
>JAOCPS010187620.1:0-14215 GCA_025505425.1 Graphium colonna
ATAGGTAAATTTTGACATTTTTTTTGCCTCTATCATTTCTATATTTTGTACATAAAGTTTGTAATGCCGATTTACCGTATGTTTGTACAAATGTAAGGATAGAAATCCTACGTCTTTTTGTTTTTCTCTGATCACGGATTAGTCAATCTATAAATGATAATCTGCGATGTAAAAACGTCACAGTGTTATAAATGAACAGACAATTTCACTCTTTATTACATTTATATTAAGCGAGGAGTGGTAGCCCTGTAACTAGAAGCTTGCTTGTATCGTAATTTATTACATTCATGCAACAAGTTAAAATTTGCATGTCAACAGAACAAAATTTTATTTAGTTACTTTTTTGTTAGTGCTAAACAACTAATTTTAAAAATGCTACTTATTCAGCTACTTATTACTGTAAAGCCTTTTTGTGTAGCAGTAGAACAAAGCGATGTATATTTTATTTTATTGATTAGAAATCAAGCAAGGAGAGCGTGGGCCACTAAACCGTGTTTGCCATTTGTTCATTAATTCCTAGTAAGACTGTTTTTCCTATTATTCTATTGTTTTATTACCAACAATTTTAAATTTAAAAAAAAATTAGGCTGGAAGATGCAAAACACGGTAATTATTTTGTACAAGTAAATAAAAATGATAATTATTAATATATTTAAATATTTAATAATTATTGAATAAAAAAATCTTCGCCACATCTCACACGCTACTACGTCTAGACTACTTATTAATATGCGTACATCGCCACGCTATATGATGCAATGTATGTAAATCATACATTCCATCATATAGCGTGGCGATACGTCGCCACGGCCTGTATCGCCACGCCATCAATCAGGTTTACCCTAGCCTATAGATGTTTGACATTAATAAACCATTGAAACATTCAATTGTACCATAATAGATTCAAATCGACTTTCCGTATCCGTTTGCGCGGACGTCACGGAATCACATAAATCACGGGTATTGTGCTTAATTAAATACGAAATTCGTCATTCGACACAATAACATCGCTCCGTACCAAAGTCGATTTATCAGAACGATTGTTGCCACTTCGCGTCGGACGTAAACAACTTTAGGCTCTTTCCTTTGGGCAATACGGATCATGAACACTCGAGTGGCTGCCTTCAGATTGTGTATCGGACTGCCTTAAGGGCCGAGTCACAACGAGTCAATAGTAAGAGATTTATTATTTATCGATATTTTCCTTAAATGATTAATATGTTCTTGATTTTGTGGAAGATTCTATTAATGTTATCATATAGCAGTGTTGTAGGGTTTTTTTCACCTGGCTTTTTGGATTGCTGAATAGACATTCCTACCCTCTGCTTTTCCCAATCTCTGCTTACCAAGTCCTTAATCTTGAGCTATCTTACCAAATAAACCTGCTCTATCGAATTTCCCTCCAAACAACGTCCTCACAACTATCCGAATGTCGAAGATTGTGTCGGTCTATGGAGGGCGGAATTGCTTAATCAGGTGATCCGTGTACTTGTTTGTCATCCTTTCCATAACACAATCTTTATGCATGCTTTGAGAATAGGTCATTGGGTATATTTTGAAGAGAATATTGAAAAAAAGGGAATACGCAATCTAGGTGCGTGAGGGGGTGGTTGCGCAAACCGATAAATGTGACAAGAGTTGTCTATCTATAAGATGTTATGCTGTACCATCTTGTTATCAGTGTTCGATTACTGATATGTGTATTAGTTTATTGCGCTTATAGTAATGCGATATTCTCGGTAAAAATAGATACAACGTGGAATATAAATGATATATGCTTATCATCTGTCAGTAATAGAATATCTTTGTTTATGTTGAAGCTATTTTAAGCACACCCGATGCTATCATTATTTATTCGCAGACGCCTCGTGAGAATTTCACATTAAAATGTCACATTTAATAGGATCATTAGCGTCAGATTTCATCCTTGTACATTTTATGGTCGCTTGTGATGCGCAAAATTTACTCTTTTTCATTGTTCACTAGTAATTTCTTTGCTATGCTTGTCAATTTTGAATTTTTCGTCGTAAATTTTGTACGTCATCGGTTGCAAGAATAGATATACTAGTGCGCAGTATGTAGTAGTGACCCTAATACACTCTCATCTGTATTAATTGATTTTAATTATAAAAAATATTAAATTTATTATAACATACATAACAACAAGCTTGTAATTTATATGACAAAAATCCCGACCCTTTTTGTGAAACAACTATTGATGCAAACATTTATTTTAAATTCATATTTATTATTGAACATTAATTTCACTACTTATGTCAGATATCCGTCATACCGAACATAAAAACAAAGGAAGAGATGGCTCACCTGTAATAATGCTTACGTTTTTTAATCATAACATATCACTAGGAAGCAAAGTAAAATATTTTAAATATAGCTCTTGTCGTTTTGTACACCTTACTTGGTCGTACACAACCCAATATATAATGGAGAATGACTATTGCTTGACGAGAACATAGCCATCTATTTCCACTTTCCCTTATAACCGAATACGGTCTCTACTCAATGATCTATTCTCTCGAAGGTAGTAAGGCACTTCTAAATCTTCGGATATTGGATTCCAGTGCTACCACTTTGGTGGACCGTCTAATCGCATGCCTGTTCTTCTCTATGTGATGATTGATTAAGAATACGGACATCGGATCATGTGGTTGAGAGTTTGAATCCCGCCACTTAACTATTGTCGTAAATCCGTGAATTATATCCAAGCACAAGTTTAGAGCTTAATTGGAATGGTTATAAGAATTTGTCGTAAATTTCTGGTACTGTTTTTTTATTTCAAAAATCAAAAAGATTGAAGTTACTATAAGCATAAATATAATGCTACCGGTGTGTCCCCAACTCGAGCCGCTGATAATGACAAATGAGGGAGCGGGGCGCGTCCTGTCGCCGCGGCGGGATACGTGACTAGGAGCGCGTCACCCCTACTACCTAGCTTTTTTTTCTCTCCAGAAACTATTCCATTCACAGAGGACACAAAGGACGTGAGCCGCAGAGGCCCTTTTTCCTGTCGCCTTTATGGCCCACATTGACGAGACGTCCCGGACGTCTTCCTGAGGTTTGGAGGGCATAAATTTTGCGCATTAGCCGCAATTTGATATACATTTAATGGTGGTCACTGAGGAGACGGCCATGTGGATTTAGTGACGGGGAACTGTGTGAATGCGACCTTAAATGTATGGAGAATTGCGGTTCCTTCTCAATATGTGGAATACATCCTACTCCTCCATCCTCACACCTCAGGAAGTCGCCCGGGACGTCTTGTCAGTGACCACCATAACGTTGCATTTTGAATATTTCGCGCCCAATTTCCCGCCACTACGTCCATATGGACGCCTCGTCAATAACCACCATTATAGACTCATCCGAGTGCCGTGTCTTTGGTCGTTAGTAGATTCAAGTAGGAATGACTCACCGGTAACACATGTGTGATTCGATTCATATTATGATATAGAAATTTTTTTATGCATATTAAAGTAAAGGATTGAAGTGTTTATGTATTTTTACACTGTTTGTTTACTTGGTTTTTGTTTCAAGTAAACAAACAATTTTCTTGAAATTGTGCAAAATTATGTACACATATTTAAAATGTAGTTTGAAGTAAATAAATGCGGAATTACTTAAGAGATTTAGAGCAAGTCACCGAAGTCTGTACATGCTGTCATGTAATGATTAAGAGTGTATGTAATATTTTATGTATTTAAGTGTACAATATTAATGAATATTTAGCAATGTGACGTATTTTCCTGCAATCATTACAACAAAGGACTGGTTTGTCTCATTTATAACACAATTTTAAGTTTAAATCTCAAACAAATCTTCCTTATAATATTGACAATATGCTGATTAAAGATGTCAGCGTAAACGACTTAATAATTACCGAACCCAGTTCGTGCCGGTTCGAGAAGTGTCGTGTTGCAAAACGAAAAAACCCAAAATGGGTTAGACGGGCGATGTGGCGGCATTAATAATTTCATCGCGGGACCAAACCGCGGCCCGGAGGCTTAAAGCGGATTACCGGGCTCGTGTGTAATGAGAATCGATCGCGTTGGACCGCTTTAGGGCTGTCGAACACGAAGACAGACTGACGCGACTGTTGGATGCAAAAACATTCTGTCGACGGTTAAAAGGCAAAATGACTGACGCCATTTGGCCTTTTTACAGTAGAGCAATTTAAAGTTAAAAATAAATGTATTCAAAAATAAATAATTCAAAAAAAGCTACAAAAACAACACCCTAATATATATAACTGTAAGTTCTCCTTTGTATTCACCAAAAAGCTAATGGTACCTAAAATTACAATTTTTTAAAACTTTAATTTGCTCTGCTGTAAAACGGTGAAATGGTTTGTAAGTCAGTTTGCCTTTTAACCGTCGATATAAAATAAATATTTGTAGAGCTGATTAGAGAGATGGTAGAGCCAAAATTTTACATGTAGTTCTTACTGCATTGCCCTTAACCCACATACAAAACTTTCGAAAAAAACGTTTACCTTGCTTTTAGAGTTGTCGAATTTCTATGCGGTTGCGCGCATAGAAATTCGGCAACCTCTTCTTTTTCGATTCCTTTCTCTTCCAAAGTATAAAAATATACCTGAATCTATTGATCTATTCTATCCAATACACAAAGCTGGCAATGCACACTCTATAAGGCGACGGTTTCTCTTAAAATCTTGCTTGCCAACTATTCTGAGTAAAAAAACTTGCTTGTTATTCAATTTGTTTGCGCTGTAAGTAGCTTCTATGCATATGTATAGCTTTATCGTAACAACCCGAACCAAGTCGTAAAATTAAGTGCACAACATATATTTTTATACTTAAAGCAAAGACAACCAAGTGATAATAGCCGTATTATTAGGAATATATATCTTCAGAATGCACAAGACCACCTGGAGCCTTAGAAAGAGTTCACGAGCTACCTCTGAACAACATGCGCCGTTTTTCTCTCAGATGAAGTTATACGCAAATATACTCGTCAAAAGTATTAAGGCCAACACATTTAGGAATGTACGTCATGCCTTTTTTATGACCACGAAATGACCACATTGCCCGGATAAGGTCCATTACACGCAATCAGCAAGCAGTAAACCTGTAGGTTTATTACTCCCCTTTTTTTCTTCGGCGCTGTTAAAGTTGTTGCGATACATAAACCAAACGCGACCAAAGCATTGTCCTGAATGAAGATTAATGTATGACTAAATGACTATTGGTATTATATGATAACGACGGTTAAAGGCAGAGTGACTAACGAACCTTTTGGCCGTTTTACAGTAGAACATTTAAAGTTTAAAAAAAATTGTATTGCAGGCAAGATTAATCGCTGAAAGCTATGAAAACAACACTTTTATATTTTTAAATTTAAGTTCTTGGTATCCACCAAAAAGTTACTTAAAATTACAATTTTTTTATACCTTAAATTGCTCGCTGTTAAACGGCCATGTTTACCAGCGATATAAGTTATATACAGTCATTCATATACAGGGTGACTGGTGAGTCACGTTCAATACTTTAAGGCGTTATATTTGGGGGTCATATATGAAGAGTAAAAATATTATTAAAAATAAATATTTCATTTACCTCTAAATAAAAATAATTTAAAGTAAAAAAAAAATAATACGTAATTCATGCTCATCCGAGCGGACACGGCGTAGCTGGCGTGACACGGTAGGTGCAGGAGAGGGTCAACGGCCTCGTGTGTAACAGTTGATCACAGCCTCCGCACTTCAATCATTTGTTAGAAAATTTGGTCTATAACTATGCCCGTAATTTTATTACATAAATATGATGTCAATCACTCCTTTAATATTGTGATCCACCAATCATTCTGTATATAGCCCAGTCGGGTTAAACTGGGTCAGGGGGTACATATATTAAATATTGTGTTTAAATATTGATTTCTGAAAAAATCATTAGAATTAAAGTTGTAAAAAATTTAATGATCTACAACTTTTTTTCTATAAATTCGATAATAATTGAGACAGACAAAATTATACTTTGACTCGTTTTTTAGTTATTCCCGTCAATATTAACTGTACAATAAAAATTATAAGGGCCAAAGTTGTAGAGAATCAAATTTGCAACAACTTTGGTTCTAATAATTTTTGTAAAAAAATGAAAAATAAAGGAGATATGGCTAAAAAAAGGTTTAAACTTGAAATCAATTTGGCGGCTAACGCACCGGTCGGATTTGGTCGAGTTTTCGGATTTAAGCTACTTATGATCCCCCCTAAACAATGGCGCAAAAAAATTCTGACTATAAGTAATTCCAGGGAACCCTAAGGGTTTTGGTTTTTGAGCTAACTCGACTGGGCTAGTATAATAAATTTAATTATAATACAGAAGATTGTATAAACGCCTTTAGTGTTCACAAAATGGTATTTTCTGTGTTACCAAACCAGTCTTTTTAACTCTTTAAATGTAAATTTTGGATAAATAGTAAATATCACTAATTTTAATAGTCTTCAATAAAAAGGTTGTTGATAGTCGCAATGTATGCAAGTGCCCTTAGCTTATGACAAAGTTGCCCGCTACATCGTTTCGCTATGTGGACGATCACACAAATTTATGTTTTATATCACTAACATACGAATGTTATTGGCTTGTAGGTCAGTATCGAGTTGGGTTTATTTACAATTAGCCAGCTTACTATGTTTATCTTCTGATTGCTGGATTGAAGCAGCTTTAGTTGCATACCTACAGATATTAAGATCCTTTTTATAGATGCCACTCACGTGCTGAGTAATAATTAAAGTTAGGGCCAAACCACAGAAAACTATATATTTGAAAGTATTATGTGTAGTTTCGGTAGTTAAAATATAAAAGGAATAAATAAAAATATTAAAAATAAAAAAGAAAATCTTAAATTTTGATATTTTTTTAAACGTTACCCTTATTATAAGACCAAAGTCTTACACCCAAAACACCCAGATCCGAAACAACTATTTGGAGGTCATACAAATATCTGCTCCGTGTAGGAATCGAACCCACGACCTGCGACTCTGCAGCCAATGTCTTAGCAACTGCGCCAACCGGTCATCGTATGTACCGCATAATCATATACATTATTTATTACTGAGACATATTTTGCGTGATAATTAGGGTTGCCACGTAAACGTTATAATAATGTACTACTCTACTCTATTTTTGATAAATAAACTTTATACTTTTATTTTAAAGTACTCGAAAAAACATTTATATTAGTATATTATATATTGCTCGAAGCTAAATACAAAAGCATCCATCTGTGAAATGAGATATAAATTATTTGCGAATTCAAACTTTACTAATTCCAAACTATAGTAACTTTAATAATTTGAAGTATACAAAAGTTGTTTGTGCTTTCTGAAACCACATAAACACACAAAGAATAAAACATACATTATTGTTCCTTATTTTAGGCGTTCAGTACTCTCTCTTTTTAGGTGCCTCTCCACTAATGGAGGTTCGCCGTCAGCTCACCTATTTTTTTTTTCTTGTGGTCTTCCACGCTTGCAACATTAGTTGTCCTTGATATTTCGCAGCTGCGATTTCTTTTTCGTACAGCGCGTCTTTTGCCTGCGATTTTGCCCATCATGATCAACTGGAGAAGGTGGTATTCCTCGTGCCGCAATACATCTCCTAGATAGGAGACCACAGTACTCTATTTATCCCAAATAAAATTTGGCCACCCATTTGGATAAGTCCCAATTTTTTATCATCCAACTTACTTTATAACCTTAGGTATTGATTTGAAAATATTAACAGTCAGTTCGAAAGCAGACATTGGTGCGTAAATATTTTACTTTTTTTTACAAGTGTTCTTGACCTTAAACTTTTGCTTTGTTTTCCCTTCACGTTTTAGTTTACCATATAATTCATGCGTTCGTTAAAAGAATGACGTCAGGACATTTCACACTTGCGCACACATTTTACGTGTTTTATTTACTGGAACCCTAGCGTATTGTCTCTGGTCTACGTAACTTGTTTCGCTTTTGCCTTGGAATAAATCATAAGCGGATGCGGTTTGGATATTTTCGTTCATTATCCTTTGTTTTTGAACGATAAAGCGGAAATGTTATTGGAGAGGAATAATATTGACTTTTATATTTTTTTTTCGTATGATTCATTTAAAAACAGAGTTGTTGTTATATTCTTGTTTGGAATACCTGTTGCATTGCATTTATGTTAACAGAAAAAAAAACTTTAATGGAGATCAATGTTAACGAAAAAACCATTTAATTATATATTTTTACAGCATTAGCTGCACTTTTACGGATGCGCTCGCCCGAGGAAGTACCACCGCCCTTTACAAAGGCGGCATAAAATAAAGTATGCATGACTTTTGGGTACACCGGATAGCCATGTCTAATCTTTTCTTTTCCCATTCCTTTCCCCTCCAAGTCTTTAATCCCGACCCAATTCTATCCTATAAACCTATTCTATCCAATTTCCCAGGTTGACAACGCCCTTACGGTTCATCCGATGTTGTGTGTCTGAGCGCCGGGATCGCTTGCCATCAGGTGAACCGTCTGATCGTTTCTCTTCCTTTCCAAAAAAAAATAGTTATTCTAATATAATAAAGCTGAAAAGATTTTTTGGTTTGCGTGTTTGTTTATTTAAATACGTTAATCTCGGGAAGTACCAGTCGAAATTAAAAAAAAATATATGCATTAAAGACAGGTTCATGAGAAATTATTTAGACTATCTGTCATCACGCTGCAGTCATTACGGGACGAGCAGATGTTTATGTGGGTAAAACTACGAGAAACATTTGGTTTAGAACTATAAAATACAAATATACGTTTATGTAAATGCTAGCCTATATAATGGATTAACTTTATCGTTGAAAATAGATAGTTGTATCCCTATAGGCGACAACGGTCGCTGTCAGTTTGCTCACTGCCAATACGTCCAATCGCATGAATCTGTAATTTAATGCGATTCAGACTTTTAGAGGTTTTCTATTTACTTATGCTGTAAGATATATTTTTTTTCATATTTCATAACTTTGTTCCATAAGAAATTACTGAATAGAGTTCGACTACCTTGTGAACAAGTTCATAAAAACGAATCTTAAGAGACCGATAGTCATCAATGTTATGTAAAAGTATGTGTGTAAGAGGGACTCCTTTATTCCTTATGATACGGAGTCCTAAAATCTGAAAATAATGTCCGTTAGCCGCGGTGGCTATAAGTGTACCGGGGATATTGTGGCATTTTTCAAACGGAGAGATATCAAGAACAGGACCGCCTTACTACTTCTATTAGGCTATTGAAACAAGAACGAATCCGTGGGATTCCACTAGGTCAAAATTAGAAGCATGGTATTAAAATAATATAACTTCTATGAATGTATTCTGTAGGAAGACTGCGTTTATTTATAAGAACAACGTATATTTAGTTATGATACCAGCACGTAATCACAAACAAGTCCTTTATGGGAATTTCCTCGTAACTGTTTTTCAAGGATACAAAACACGATTTTAACCATTAAGTAAATCTTGCTACTCGATGTATGTCACGTAGACGCTCGGATGTTTCACTATTTTCATGAAATTCCTTTTTCGTGAAAGAAGCTGGCAACATGAGAAGACCATCATTTGACACCCGCATTGCTGACACAGCAAAAGACGGGGAACCGTCATTTATAGGGATTAATTAATGTCACATGTAAGTCTCATTTTTATAAATACTAACTTTGCAACTTTCTTGCGATGCCTGACAGGTATGGAGGTATGGAAGCATGCATAGTGAAAGTTATGACAGCGTATATAGTGTAGGAACACTTAAAAACTACTCAACCGATTGAAAACTTAGCATTCTTTAAAAATATAGCGCATATAGGTATTAATAAGATTTTTGTACATATTTAAAATGTAAGTAAATACTAAGTATTTACCGAGTACAGCTAACGACTCTAATAATATATAAATACCTTATACTAATAACTTAACCGCCGTTGATTTATGAAATTTTCAGGTCATGTGAGTATATGCAAATGGCCGTTTTACGTGAACACGGTCACGATACGGTTGCCGTACCGGTTAAAGTAAAAATATTTGTGTTAGAACGACGCGCGTACGCCGTTCAATGTAAAAGCTTTCGAATCGGCTCAAACATTACTTTACACGGCACGGTAACCGTGCCTGGGCCGTGTTCACGTGAAACGGTTCGCCCCAACCGGTCCGCTGTGACTCAGTCATGAAGGCAACGTGTCTTTTGAAACATCGCCGTAATACTCGCAACACGAGAACCTGCCGTCGAACGGTGATAACGCCAAACGGCAGACACCCGAAACCTGTTATGTAAACACGCTATGGTTACCGGCGTTTGATTATTTATGTAAAATTCGATACGTAGTGTAATTCATACTTGTAATTCATTAAAGTTAAATGTTTCACCGATTAAAACAGAATATAATTATTGATGGAATGTTTTATGTTACTTGTATGATTATTTAAACGGAAATTAAAATACTTGTGTGTAAAAATGTTATGAGAAGAAAGAAGATAAAAAAGGATGGGTGCGAAGTATGTTGGAAGTATGTATGGAAAGTATGTTGATTTTATCTCTGCGTGACATTTAAAATCTCTATATAAGTTTACCATACCATCGTGGCTGATCAATATCCGAGAATGGACCGGGATAGCTTAGCGTAGCAGAGCTGTGCCACAGAACAGAAGGGAGACTTTAAAAGTTTTCTTTACGAAGAACCGTCGACAGTCTCATTTTTCCACTAGTTGGATTTCGCTAGTATAATCCACAAAACACCTTAAAGGCCGGCAATGCTCTTGTAACTTCGGGGGAGTCCATGGGCAGCGGTGATCGCCTACCATTATTGGACGTATTTTCACGAAAATCATATGGAACCACCGAAAGCCTGTTCAGATTTTGCACAGAAATCTGGTCACATGCATACAAAAAAAGCACTTGAATTGAGAATCCCCTTCTTTTTCGAAGTCGGTTGAAAAGCCAAACCGTCTAGCCCAACTATATAGAGTCGTTACAACACCGCAATGAAGTCGTTCACCTCGCCGCTGACCTTTGATCGCACCGCCTTACGTAAGCGCAGGTAATCGAAACAAAACTCTTTGCAGTTCGCTAACGTTGCGCAATCCGGCGATAGTGAAATTTGTAAAGGCCGCGCTCACCGCAGGCGCGATGATATACAAAGCGATCTAATCTTCTAATAGAGTAAGATGAACATTGTATATAAAATGTTATCGTACCCGAAGATATTGATAATACATTTCGCATAAGCATGGTTATTTAAAAACTTTGTGAAACAAATGTGTTGCATTCGTCGGATGGGCATGTAAAGAGTCGGTCCCGGTTGTCAAGAACATCTTTGGCAGTCGTTATAGGATGTCAGTGCCTTCAAATATCCTGACAATTAATTCATCCTTCGAATTCAGTTTACGCCTTTGGATTGCGGAGGTCAAATGCCAGTTGCTTTGCGTAAAAACTGAGATTGTAATATTTCCGTGGATTAGAAGCCAACCCCAAGAACCTCCACTAAGGATCTACCCTACGTACATGGTGCTGGTTGCTGCTGCTTGATGTGCAGAATGCAATTAGACTAGGTTGTTAAATTGACATGGCTCTTATCCAGAGGTTTCTCCTTCCGACTAGACCGGACCTTTAGACTAGACCGGACTTGAACATACCATAGTTAAATTCCAAAAAGAACTCTAGTAGGGAGTTTTTAGTCTTCAAGTTTTTATTTTGGCACACTATGCTAAGTTTTGCTCAAGTAGAAACTACAAACTTCCTTGTTTACAGGTGACGTAAGATTTATTTGGAGCTGTCGATTATTATTACGCAAGAATCTGTGTGGTTAGCCCTTCACGAAAAAAATTATGCGATTTACAAAAACTGCTATTCTGAATTTGAGTTAACTTATTTTCGTGTAATTTATATTTTTGTAATTCCCCTATAGACATATTATTATTGCAGGTAGAGATTTTTTTATAAGACGAAACGTTACTCTATATAAGATATAAGTGAATCTGTATTTATATATATATATATATATATATATATATATATATATGATGGTAAGCCTACACTTATAGCAACACTATGATAAGTTTAAAAACTTGTTCAGTAAAAAGCATCAATAGTCAAGCTCTAATCTAAAAAAAATCTCTTATATAAAGAGAAAAATAAATAAAATTGATAATTCACACGATTTTATTTATTTCTCTCAAAACTTGATTATGTTTAACTTGACGTTTAAGACGATCACATTACAATAACTGTTACAATGGTTACGTGAAATGAAACGAATAAAAACTGTATCGCAGTAATCTAAGCTTGAGTGATTTTTTATAAATATGTCTAATAGAGAAGTAATTACGAAATCATTACATTTTGTCTTTAATTTTTTTCATCCATTTTGTCATGTTTAACGTCATAGTTAAAGGTAGTTAATATAATTTAAATATGATAAATACATAAATAGTTTTGTTTAAAAATCACGGAAAATAAAGAAACCGAAATAAACCGAGTTTAGAAAGTGAAGGCAACGCTTTTCATTGAAAATTTAAATACTTGCCTGCCTAGTAATGCTGATAAAGGTATATTGCTTTGAAATTTGATTGGTATGTTGTGGAAATCTGCTTTTCACTTTTTTCTGTATATTTAATAAATTACAGCATCAAATCTAAGTTAACTAAGATCCTCATATGATACAATTTTCAAGTTTGTTTTAGCCAAACTCAATAAGTAAGGAGGACTACTATTAAAAAAATTACAATTGCGTTTTTCTACAAAAATATTAATTTATTTATTATCTGTCTTCCATATATTTATTTGTATTTCAAAGCTATTTAAAATACACAATATCTAGAGGGATATTTTAATGAAAAATTAGAAGAATATTGTCATTGATATTGTGTA
Source organism: Graphium colonna (assembly GCA_025505425.1). Classification (NCBI taxonomy): domain Eukaryota; kingdom Metazoa; phylum Arthropoda; class Insecta; order Lepidoptera; family Papilionidae; genus Graphium; species Graphium colonna. The sequence continues at coordinate 12,897 of JAOCPS010187620.1, forward strand.
AAACAAAACTATAATTATCATTATTTTTTTATGGAAAGGAAGACAAACGAGCAGTCGGTTCACCTGATGGTAAGTGATCCCATTGCACATAGACACACGCAATATACGGAGAGTTACGAGGGCGTTGTCAACCTGGGAAACTGGATACAATGGGTTTCTTGGATAGGATGAGTCCGGATTAAGGATTTGGAGGAGATAGGAACAGGAAAAGAAAAGGGTAGACATGGCCATCCGGTATCCCCAAAAGTCGTGCATACTTTATTTTATGCCGACTTTATAAAAGGCGGTGGTACTTCCTCGGACGAGCGTGGCCGTAAAAGTGCAGCAAAAGCTGTGGAAGGATGTTATGCCTACACCTCAAAAGTACTTTTCGTATAGATTGTTATAATAATTTTAACTTCAAGTTTCACTAGCCTACTTGTGCTAATGACAAAGTAGTTTATCTGACATTTTATGGAAACTTCAAGATCAAATCCATTCTATATATTTTTATGTACATCATACTATAAACTTGCATATGATATTAAATAAAAACGTTTATACATAGTTAAATGCAGCCGTAAACTCTGAACTATAGTAAAATTAATTAAAACTTTATATAATAAATATTTTACGGGCAATAGATTACAATTTATTTGAATTGCAACAAAACAAACCGTTTCATATTGTATATAAATTGCGTATTTAATTTTATATCATTAGCTGCAGTAGTAGACTGCAGTAACTTCTCACCTTGATTTTATGCAGTTATCGATAGTATACAATTCTATATATTGTGCATATACTGATTTTGAACTACAGTTTTCAAACAAATTTATTTCTTTCTTACTTTTAAGAGAGATCCGACAATGTTCTGAACTTCAACCAAATTTTTTTATTGTCGTTTTGTAAAAACTAAAGGACAATGTCCAAAAGTGGTACCGAGAATTCGTATGCATCGAGATCAAAATTATTTCCATAATAACTTACGACATTACACTTTCGGATTCGATTTTTAAACAGGGAATTTGATTTAGCGTAAAAAGTATGAATTTTGCTTTACCTACACGTTAACACAATCAGTCATAGAGACGTAGAATGCATTAGAAAGTATTCGATGAATCGATATTCCCATTTTATCAAATATCTTCGAAACCCGGATTTTCTTTACAACGAGAGTAGGAGTTAATATAATAAGTCTAGTCACAAAAAATGTTTGAACTTGATACAACTTGGTATGCAATAATAATAAAATAGACATTGTTTTTTTTTATGGAAAGGAAGACAAACGAGTAGACGGTTCACCTGATGGTAAATGATCCCGTCGCCCATGGACACAC
>JAOCPS010187730.1:0-14213 GCA_025505425.1 Graphium colonna
TTAATTTTCCTGCTTGCACATTTGTTTTGTGTTTTGTTTATAATGACTAAAACCAAAAATGATTTTCATCTAGCAAGCAGTTCAACTTCAAGCATATTTTTATCTTTGTTTTTGTATATCCAAAGATTAAAATTATTATCTCTTAAAATAAATTTGTATTCCGAAAAATATATGCGTACCAATAAATTTAAAGGTAGTATCGATGCTTTATCAAAATATACCCAAAATTGTTTCTTAATAGCTCAAAATCATTTAATTAACACTAAGTGATTGGGCACAACATCCTTAATTCTCTCTAGCTACTAGAACAAAGAAAGTGACACCTCAAGTTGTTCTTGAGGTGCTACTGTCAGAGTCGTCCATTATTAGATATGCCTCAATTCTTGAATTGCTGAATGGCAATTTTTATTACTTTTATTCTCATTCTTTACGCATCAAAATCTTAAATATTTCTTTTGAGATCCTGAAAAGTATCCTTTGTCAATGTATAATAAAAGTTATTGCTATGTATTTAAAACACATTAAAGTATTTGTTTAAATGAAATAAAATAGTTCTTTTTATCAGTAGAACAACTTTTAGGTACCATAATTCTGCATTATCATCAGAAACATGTATTAGTTACAATTTTTATGATACACGACAGTGAAGTTTTTAAACAATGTCACAAAATTAATCAGCCTAATAAAGACTTGAAAAAAAAAGACATTGTTGGCTAACTGGTAGATTTCAGTGTCATTGTGTTTTCCGCATGTGTCCGGTAAAGGCACCCGCAGTGTAGCGCAGACAGTGCGAGATTGCACCAACGGCATAGTGCGCGGATTGCCTTCCTCGCCAGACCACTCCGCCCGAACACAGCATCCGCCCGACAACTGCGTCACTTCCACGGGCATTTCTAACGATTTTAATCTAAAAAAATGTATTCATATTGCAGAATATAGTTGTTTTTACTAAAAAATATAAAACGAGGGTACACGATTATGATTAATGTTATGGAATTGGGTCGCGGACTTTTTAAGACGTTTACTGTGTATTTAGGATTTTGTGTTTCGATATACCTGGTTAATATTTTACTAGATGGTCATTCGTATCCTTCTATTTTCCTTTCCGAATACGAAATATATTTTCACCCATCCTAGCGACTATTATAGTCTATTCACTATTCGAAGCTAGAAACGCACAATTAAGAACAATAAATACTGTAATTAAAAATACCGTCGTCAGGTGTTGCAGGTGTTTATGGGTTATGCTTGCTTGCTGATATTTCACTTAAAAAAACAACTGTGTAGTGTAAGTTAGTGCACAAGCGTGTGCAAAATCGTGTGCAAAATCCAAACAGAGAATTTTTAAATGCAATCATGTTTTATGAGCATTGTTTAAGATATGATTTCGCGAACTTTACTTCGTAATACAAGATTTACCTACCCTGAGTACAATATACAATATATCAAGTATAACAATGTACCTTGTTGAATATTTTAGGTTAACTACAGGCGGTTGTAGCGTGAAGCGTATTGGAACTATCTCCCACCACACCTCTACTTGTGTACATAGTACTTGGCAGACGGAGCGTGACCATGCCTATAATAGAAGAAACTAATTAATATTAAGTTTAGGGCTTTCCTGAAAATTTGCCCATATTCAGATGGATAAATTTCCTTTACATTACATTAAGAGGTTACATTTTGGTAGCACATGTATTTAAATTTATAACATTAGAAGACAAGTTATAAGAAATAGTATGTATTTTTTTATGAAAAGGAAGACAAACGAGCAGATTGTTTACCTGATGTTAAGTGATCCCGTCGCCCACGTACACACGCAATATCCGGAAAGTTGCGAGTGCGTTATCAATTTGGGAGAGTGGATAGAATAGGTTTATTGGACAGGATGGGGTCATGCACACTTTATTTTATGTCGACTTTATAAGGGGCGGTGGTAGTTCCCCGGGCGAGCGCGGCCGTAGAAGTGCAGTAAAAGCTGTGAAATGATATTATGCTCTACCACCATATACAAACTAGCTACATCAAGTGAAACGATATAAACTTAGTAGAAATAAAAATATTACCAAAAATATCTGTTGCCTATAGTAAAACGACACTCAAATTTTATTAAATTTCATTTGTAACTTATAAAAGTTGTTTTCAAATTAAAAACTATTCTAAGTTACTCCTTATACCTACACATGCTATCTGCCAAGTCAACTTTTATCAAAATCTGTTATAAAGATTAGTCAACCCAAACGTACACAGACAGACAGAGAAAAATTTTAAAATTAGTTGTTTCGTTATTTGTACCGTATCACTCTGTTATACATTGAGTAAAAAGGTCTTATTTTGAAATAAAAATAGACATTTCCATTTAATTATATGTAAAAATAAAAAAATCTTAAAATAAAAAAAACGTTAAGAGCCCGCATAATACAGCACTAACTTAACATATTCTCGTCACCCTACAACTACAATACTTTACATTACAAACTTGACATACTTTACAAAGTTCCGGTATTTCCTTTTCTTTTACCATCTCCTTGCTGATAATCATGTCTTCATATTCAGAAGAAATACATTCCCTGGGAATACCGGTCAATATTAACCTGAAAGTAATGAGAAATTGAATATCTTACGGTTTTTTAAAAGGAAAATTTTAAAAAGTATCTTTAGTGTTGCTGGTGAGATTATTTTTTTAAAATAAGATGAGAGATTTCTTCTCGAAAGAAGTTGAATAACATTTGATAAACAGTGATTAATTCTAATTGCAATCACTGTCATCTGTATTGATAATATATCGAGAAGATAATTCAAAGGGTGAAAAAAAAGGGTTTCATCTTATTTTCTTATAAAAAAAGTATTAAATTGAATGGAATAGTCTGTAAATTCTTAAAAAAACTGGTTAAAAAAATTATTTGAAATATTATCAAACGTATGGACATTCAAATAATTGCATTTGCGTAGAAAGTCTTTAATGGGGTCAAATCATCATAAATTATGGCTGTTGTACGAACATTTTAAAATTTATATTATCTCATACTGAGATAATGTATATTTGTTTAGAAAAAGAAACAATCAAAATGTATGAACGTGTATATTATTAGTGACAAACGAACAGGCGGTTCACCTGATGTTTAGTGATCTCGTTGCTCATAGACACGGGTAACATCCGGAGAGTTGCAAGTGGGTTGTCAACCTGGGAACTGGATAGAATTGGTAAATCGGATAGGATCAGACCAGGATTTGGAGGGGATAGGAGTGGGAAAAGAGAAGGGTAGACATGGCCATCCGGCATCCCCAAAAGCCATGCATACTTTATTTTAAGCATACTTTATAAAGGGCGGTGGTACTTTCCCGGGTGAACGTGGCCGTAAAGTGACGCAAAGACTCTGAAATGATGCTATGCTATACCACCTTTAACCTTTCTCTGCAATATTATATGAAAGCAATAGATTTATATTCTTGATATTCACCTTGCAAAAAATTATGAAAATTAGATCAATTTTACATTAATAATAAAGAAATCTATAGCTTAGGTATTTAAAAAAACAATTATAAAAGAGGTCAATGTTAAAAAGACGACTTACATTAGCACAGCACGTCGCATTCCCAGACGTTCCGCCTTGGATGCACAAATACGGACGTAGACAGAACTACGAGGTGATACCACGTCGTGCGTCTGCTCCACAGTTAACAACTCCACCGCTTCTTTATCATTCTGTTTTGAAAATTTAAGAAACACCTTTTTTAACGACACAACATAATTTGTCCCTATCTCGGAATTCATACTTATTGACGACTAATAAGAGATTGTTTTGTTTGTATTTTTAAACGCTTTCCTTATTATAAAATCAAAGTCTTGTGGTACCAGGGCGTTTCAAAAACACACACGACAAATACCCAGATGCGAAACAAGAATTTGTAGGTCGTAAAAGTATTTTCCCGTGTAGGAATCGAATCTTAGACGTGCGACGTCGCAACCAATCTCTTAGCGATTGTGCCAACCGGTCATCAAACGTTAATGTAGAGAAAAGTAAAAGGTAGACAAAAATCATTTGATATTTTTCCATAACATAGCATAACAAAAGTAATTTTTAACGACAATTATATGTGTGTATGTTATTTATAGTAAATGTGTATAAAAAATTACATATTTAATAAATTCTTGGTGTAAGAAACATGAGGTTCAATAAATTGATTACCTGGTAAATGTTTTCCCAGCAGTCACTTAGCTCCCTCGGATTGAATTTCTCGTCCCAGGGTCTAACACGCCAGTAATATGAATAGGGCACAGAACTGTAAAGGAGAATACCGACTATTTTATGAAAGATGAAAATCCTTTTCAATTTCCATATTTCTTATCAATTATAATTATTAAATAGAAAACTGCGAAATCCACTTCAAACGTCTTAGAAATTGACGTTCGTTAGACAAATTTTTCAGTATAGAGATAAAGAAAAACGAAAAAAAAAATTAAAGTCGGTTCATAATTTGCGGAGAAATTGGCAAACAAATATAAAAAATAATGGGGAACTTTTTTGAAGTCAGTTGAAAAAAAAAAAGCGAACAAGTTCAAAGCCTTAGACAAGAACTAGTTTACGGCGTTCATGGCCACGGGCCTGTCCTGTGCATTCCATACTGGGGTCATGGGTGTATTTTATCTCACAGTTATTGAAGGTTACCTGGGTTTTTTTATAGAGGAGGATGCAAACGCGCGAGTGGGTCATCTGATGGTAAGCGACCTCCGCCCGTAACACCAAAGGAGTTAGAAGAGCGTTGCCGGCCTTTATGGTAGGAATAGGCTCTTTCTTGAATCGATGGTACTTGATAGATTTTCGCATTGTACGATAAACAAACCGTGCAGCAGGTATTAATTCGGACAATTCCTCAGAACACTCCCTGTGGTGTTCTAGGGGATGTAACTAGTCTAATCTGTAGCAACCAGGGAATTGATTTGGATCAATTTTTTCACTACGGTGCATTCGATCCAATCTTTAGGCAATTGAGCTGTTCTCTAAATTTTAAGGCATATCTTGTGCATAAGTTGTATGCCCAAAGGTCTTAAGTGTTCAAGAATTTGTGCCGTGATCCCGTCACCAGCCGATATCCAAAATTTGTAAATCGTAACTTAAAGCTGCTGACAATATCTATTCTCTTTTCCTCCACGCAGTATAAGTTTCAGAAAGTTGGCTGAAGTCTTCTTTGCCATCCACTTCCTATGGTCTCCAAGGCTATGTTATAATAAAAAAAATTACCGGACAGAAAAAGGTGGCGGGGGAGTGGCGAATTACCTACGCTGTGGTATTCAGTATAAAATCTTATCTCTCTCTGCTTCTCTTTATACTTTCTCTCCTGAATACATTCTTCTTGAAATAAACTTTCGTGGTTCGAAAGCGATTCTTGGCATTGTATACTGTCCACTTTCTATCGATTATTTTTATCAATTCGAATTTATTCTTTCTCCACTGGCGGAGTACAAACATGTCATTATCATTGGTGATTTTAACACTAATATTTTAACTGCCAACCTTCGTGCACAAAAGTTTCATTCACTTATTCCTTCTGTCGACTTTACCATACTTCCCCTTGAACTCACTCACCATAACCTAGATAAAGCTGATTCTTGGATTGATGTAATTCTTACTTCCTCTCCCAACTACGTTTCAGAGCATGGACAACTGTCTGCTCCTGGCTTCTCTCGCCATGACTGATTATTTTTTTAGTATAAACTTAAACCACCAAAAGCTAAACCAATTATTCTATACAAGCGTTGTTTTGCAAATCTTAATTCAGATAAACTTTGTCGGGATGCTGCTTCGATAGATTGGATTGCAACTTTAAACCACGCCTCCGTAGAAGAGAAACGTAAGTGACCTAAATAGTTCGCTTCACCGTTTGTACGACGTGCATGCCCATATAAACGTGCCATTATTGGGTGACCCGCGGCTTCATGGATTGGACGCTATAGTCAAGCACGATAGAGATTTTCGGATTTTTAAGAAATGCCGAAGTCAAATTACTTGGTCCGCGTTTAAAGTTGCAAGGAATCGCTGCTACAGGATGGTGAGAATTGCGAAAAGGCAATACATTAACGCTAGTGTTTTACAATCTTCACTGGCTAATTTATGGAAATTTATTAATTCCCTTGGGGTTGGAACTCAATCTGCCACGGCATCTCTTCATCTACCTCTAAATGATCCGAACATCTACTTCAGTTCTGTCAATTCTCTCAGCGATGTTTGTAAGAGTTCCGCCATTTCAATATTTAATTCCATGCCCGTTCTATAAAATGTTCCGTTTGATTTCTCTCCTGTCGCTTCCTTGGAAGTCTGTAAAACCATTATTTCAATCACATCCAACTCTTTCGGTTTCGACAACATCAGTCGATCCATGATTTTTCTGGTTATCGATCAAATTGTTACTATTTTAATTCATATTATCAACTTTACCCTTACATTCGGTGTTTTTTCCGACGTTTGGCCTACGGCCATTGTAACACCTCTACCTGAAACCGCTATTCCCTTTATACCTTCTCATTATAGACCTATTAGTATTCTTCCCTATCTGTCTAAAGTTATCGAAGCCATCGTCCACAAACAACTATCTGACTACGTTTATAAAAATAATATTCTAAGCGAGTTCCAGTCTGGTTTTAGAGCTGGCCATAGCACCACCACGGCCTTTTTGAATATTGTTGACGTAATTAGACAGGGAATGGAAGATTCCAAAGTTACCGTTCTAGTGTTAATAGATTTTTCTAATACTATTAATTATGATTAACTTCTAATTATTCTAAAGCATTTTATTGTTTCCCCTTCTACACCACAATGGTTTTCCTTATATCGACGCGGGCGTCAGCAGCCTATACGGGCTAGTGAAAAAATTTCCGATTGGATAGATTTAACTGCTGCTATCCCGAAAGGAGCCATACTTTCTCCCCTACTCTTTAGCCTTTTATAGATCTCATTACACCACGTTTGAAATGCTCGTACCATCTTTATGCAGACGATTTGCAGCTCTATGCCCCAGGTACTATTGATAAGTTCAACGACCGTATTATTGCTCTTAACTTTGATCTAACCCAGATCCGAGACTGGTCAAACATGTCTGGGGTTGCGGTCAATTCTTTAAAATGTCAGGCGATCATTATTGACAGTTCTTGTAGGTTAAACTCTTTGAACTACAAACTAATATTAGATGTTGTTTTTAATGGAAATATTATACCTTTCTCTTCACATATTAAAGACTTAGGGCTTATTATTGACAACAGCTTGACAAGGGGCATCTCACACAATAAATATTTGCTGTAAGATTATAAACACATTATCAGGTCTCTCCAACTAGAAACATTTCCTTCCTTTGTGCACGAAGTTGCTGTTGGTACCATCGGTTCTACCTATAATCATCATGACATGCTCACATTATTCGCACCTTATTTTCTATCCTATTTGATCCCTTCACTCCGAACTATCTCAAACGTACATTTATTTTCCAATCTGATGCTCACTCTCGACACTTTCGCTCTGATCATGATCTGTCCCTTCAAGTTACTCTTAATTGTCCCAGTTTTATGTCCAACTCTTTTCAAGGCCAAGTTCTCGAACGGAATCTGGAACGCACTCCCCGTCTTGATCAGAAATTTTGCCACGAAAGAGACATTTAAACGTGCCGTTTTTAAGTTTTATTTACATAATTATCACAACTGAAAAACAGTTGCAGTAGTATCGGGATCTATTCTTTTTTGTGGTTTTCCTACAGTGTCATATAAGCTATATTTTTTTTAAATAATTAACAACCCTATCCGTATCTCTTGCCATAACTTATAATATAGATGTATGTATGTATGTATGTATGTATGTTAGTATGTATTTTTGTATATACGTAGTCATATATGTCTATATCTCCTGCAGTGAAGTACGGTGTAGAAAAGTATCTTTAATTCCTTTATTACCGGCGCTCCTCCTGCCTTAAGTAACTCTGATGTAATTCCGTCCTCACCGGGGGCTTTTCCATTTTTAAGTTGTCTTCTAAGTTCTAGTTCTAAATAGCACGATTTCGCTTTGGTTGATCTTTGGCAGGTCGTCATGGCGTGTCAGGGTTTCTCTCGAATAATGGTCATCCCGTTGGGGACAAAGAGTATGAGCAGCATACAGATGACCTTAAAAGTCCTCAATCATGGGGAAAATCTCCGGCTTTGACATAACAACTTTGCCCTCACATGTCGTTAGCTTCGTCGGGTGGCTACTTGCAAGCTGCTGAGTGAAAACCTTTGACCCTCGGTTTCGATCTATCGTCTCTACGATGAGACAGGTATTGTGGCTCCGAAGGTCTCGGCGTATCACCTTCGCAATACGTTTGTTTAGGTCTGATCTTTTTGATGATGTAATCTGATTGGCTTCCCGCCTTTCTGTCATAAGCCGTAGAGTCTCATCCGAGAGTTTGGACTTTTTACCTCTACGCAGCCTTTTTCAAATTTTGATTCCGTCGCCCATAAGCGCCTCGACCACATTTTGTGAGGATTCATCTACGTCTTCAGTGGGTTCCATTTCAGCAAATCTATCACCGAGCATCCTTTAGAACTTCTCGGAGTCTGTCATGATTTGGAGCGGATTTGGTCGGAGCGTGGACTTCATCACACGGCTTCATTCAAGCTTTACATTGATATTCAGAGAGATTAGTACAAGTGGGTGCTCGGATCCAGTATTAAGCCTGTTGATCACTGAGACATCTCTGAATATGTGCTTCTTGTCCGTCAAAATGAAGTCGATCTCGTTTTTTGTTTGTCCATCCGGACTACGCCATGTCCACTTTCTTTGGGGTCTCTAGTCGAAAAATTAAGGAGAGTCCTTCTTTCTCGAGAAAGTTAACTTATATTTGTCCTCTATGTTTCCGACATATCTGGTGGAGCTACAGCGACTCTGGATTCGCTGTAGCTCCGAACTTCAACTTAAGCGTTAAAGTCCCCCATAACAACGTTGAAGTAAGTCCTGGTGGTATTGTGCAAGGCTTTTCATATGTCCACTACATCATCCAAATGAATCGAAGTCGGTGCGTAGATCTGAATAACTTTCAGTGTATATTTTTTGGATAGCCGAAGCACCAGGTACGCAACCTTAGCCGAGACACTCGAGATTTCCTCAACGCAGTTACAGAGGGTCCTTTTAAAGGGAAACCCTACTCCACCCTGAGATACTTGATCGCCTTCGCGGTAGTATATAAGGTGGCCCGAATCTAGGGTGATTGCGTCCTCCCCCTCTCTACAGATTTTAGACAGCCCTAGGACATGCCACTTTATGTTCCTTAACTCTATTTCCAACTGCGTCAGATGTTCTTCAAGCCGAAGACTTCTGCCGTTATACGTTGCCTGGTCAGTTGGTATAGGCGGCCTATCGTAGCCCGGGGATTCTTCGCACGCCCTGCCCGGCCGTCACCGTGACCGCCCTCGTGGCCAGGAATAGCAGTACGGCCGAGAACTAGGGGCCATTTGCTTTGGTGCGCACCATTGGTAGGTTTATGCCCTAATCGTCACGCTAGGCAAGCAGGTTGGCGATCGCAGGGGCACAGCTTCTTGTATCATTGACACTGCTGCCTATCAACGAACTGTGGGATTTAGCTGTGCCTTATGATGAGCTGGGTTATACAACCTTGAGCACAGCTAGATCAGTCCAAAGTCACGTACCCGTAGTAAGTCCAGCTAGTTAACGGACAGATAACTGTTAGATCCACCCTCTGAACATAGTTTCCGTACATTTTTTATAGGCGAAAATAAGAAATTCATAATGCACTTTTTTGTTTTGATTATGTTGATTTGAATTGAATAGAATTGTGACACGATTAAGATTTTTGTGATACAGGTCTTAGCCATTTTTTTCTACTACTATTTGTTTTTACAAGCACAATATTTCCTAACTAATCTCTTAAAGTATGTTATATATTCATATTTTTAAGAAAAACTTCTTCAAAGGGCCCAGTGGTAAGTTTAGTCTTTTTTGTTAAATATCATGCGTATTTTACTCACTTCAGCTTAGCAGGGGCGAGGACCCGGGAATATAGTACCGAATTCAGTATATATTGGAAGACAACCAGAAAAAGGATATTATATAGCTCGATTTTGTAATCGTATTCCTATTTATATCTGTGTTGTTAAAATTCTATTTCCTGCAATTTAAATGTCTCTTACCTGTTGTTTATTAGATGGATAGTTGACGAGAGTGGTTTATTAGGGAATGCAGTGCCGAGATGAACATAATGCAGGCAGCTGGGATCGCCTTCGGAAAAGATATCATAATCTTTCTCGGATGTCTAGTAAATGGAAATTATGATTATAGTCTCCTATAATATCAGGTACAATTATTTAAAAATAATGTCCAAGCGAAAATTAGCAAATAACAAAAAAAGTTCTAACCTTTTTTTTGCTATTCGCTAATGTTATACACGACTTTTTTAGTTTTTCTGAAACAGTATAGTACAGGCCGCTAAATTTTAATATTCATATCTTATCTTATCATATTAATACCTTAAGAGAAAAGGTAAAGGGTAAAATAAACAGAAGAATTGTTATTAAATTTAAAAGCATTAAAACCCTTATTTAGAGTTAGATGTATCAATTTATTATTGACACTTTGAGCAATGTTGTCCCTTTTGTTTAGCAGTAAATAAATTAAGATTTTTTTTGGATATTGAAATAAAACTAACAAACATTTTTTTCTAATTGTCACACAGCTGCCTCCTTTAGTAAGATGTTATATGATATAGTCCACTAAGGATTGTGTGAATTGGCCAATTTGGGATGTCCTAGAAATATTTATCTTATTTCTCAAGTATGTTTTAACCAGTACTTGAAATTGTAATTGACAACTAAACCATTTCATTAACGCTGTTGCTGAAATTTAAATTAAGGTTTGTAGGGAGAAAACATAGTTGAAGGACACTAAGTTATCATGACCCTCTAGACACAGAGTTACGCTGTGTAAAGGTTTGTTGTGTCACGTGTTCCGGGCAACGCTGGAACGCTACAGTAAATATGTATTTATGAAAATTGCTATAATCCTACTACCTTTATTGTGACATGTTCAGGGCAGTACATGACTGCGTCAGCGACAACGTGCAAGGGGCGGACTATAGCTGTCGAGCTGAGAACTCGTAGCGCCACTGTGCGGACGCCCGCCGTAGGTGCCCTACAGAAGGCCACGCCGTCGCGCAGCGAGCCTTTCCACCACACCGGTGAAATGCAAAACGGCCCCACAACGACCACACCAGTTCGTATCGCCTCTAGCTGAAATCAACTAAAAGTCAATAACTAAAATGAAAAGGCCAATCGCGAATCAGATTCGCACATGAAAGACTCCGTGCCCTTTCTCAATTACATTTAAAGGCATTCTTTTATTTTTATTTGTTTTTTTGTTATTGGTTATTATAGCGGCAATATTTATTGTACGAATTTCAAAATTTGAATTATGTACATGTAACGGATTAGAGTATAGTTCACTGACAGACAGACGCACAATGGATTCTTAGTAATAGGATCTCATTTGTTACCCCTCACGTACGAAATACCTAAAAGTAAAAGAATCAGTTACTACTAATAAAACTATTAAGGGTTTTTATTATGAAGTACAACTAACAGAACCTTGATTGGTTAAGCATTATTTTAAATAAAAAAAATAAACCTATGGTAACTTTTAAATATTTAGCATTATATAAGAAACTATAATATAGCTGTCATGCTAAACAATAAGTAACATCAAGCTCACATCAACAATAAACGAGCACCAAGCCTCCTCCGTCATGATATAGAAAGAGGCGTGTTCCACGTTGCAATTCAACTGCAGTTCCACTCTATGCACGTCACCTAAAAGACGAGCTCCGAGGTCCAATACGTCGTTATTTGTGGGCAGTTCATGGTCACTTGAGAAGGTAGACGTATCATGTAAATTAGGGACTATGACTGAAAAAAAAGAACAAATAAATTATTTTTTTTAATAATTGTATTTATTACTAAAAATTATTTATTTGAGTGAGTACTTGCTAGAGTCAAATTTACTTCTCAACATATTACGCAAGACAAGTATTTATGCAGTCACTTTGCCTTGTTTACTATTTTAAAATTTTAAGCTTGTTAAATGTCGTTGATTTTACACCTATTACTGTTACACATTTCAATTCAATCAAAGGGACGTAATAAGTAAATTAATTATAAATAGCAGGCAGTAGAGCATAACATTCTTTCATAGCTTTTGCTGCATTTTTACTGTCACGCTCGTCCGTTGACAGTCGCAGCTCTTTGGATGTTGCGTGTGTCCATGGGCGACGGGATCACTTACCATCAGGTGAACCGTCTGCTCTTTGTCTTCCTTTCCATAAAAAACGTTAAGACAGTTAATAACAGTCAATTTGAGGTAAATAGATAAGCAAATGAATGAGCTTTATTCTTTACCGAATTGCTTTTACCATAAATAGTCTTCGGGGTGTTAATAATTATCAAGATGATCAGCCAACTAGGCATTTTGAGTGTTAACGCAAGGAACATATTAATTGCTACGAAGTAAGAGAAAAAGTTGGTTGCTTATACCATGTAATACTATATACAACAATGATAATACGGAAAGCAAAAGCGTTGTATATCTTTTGAAAAGAATTAACCAAACTGAAGTATGACTTTTGGCGTCGTAGTTCAGAAAGCTAATATCTGATATAGCATTATATATACATTTTAAATTTAAAATCAATATCTTTGCACATATATAACACATCGCAACGATTTTACACATAAACATAGATTATATCAAAAGATTTCTTCGTAAGAATTTTACGCGAATTGACAAGTGCAACTTTTACAAAAATTACTTAAATAAGTGTGACGTTTCACCATTGCATGATGTCTAGTATTTATATAAGTTAAAACTGATATATTATTTATAAAAATATATTATAGTTAGTACGATACGCGATTAGAACAGTAGGTAAGCCGTTAGCTCTGAAGTTGTGAGTCATGAGCTTGATTCCCAATTGGGCATAGTTGTTTCCTTCTGTCACAACAGAACACAAACAAATGTTTCAGAGCTAGGCTTATTGAACTACATAAAAGGTCATTGAAAAGCAAAGCAAATCTATAAATAATTTAAAGATATGTTCGTATATACCGTCTAGTAAAGGTGGCACCATGAAGCATGCGATGGGCACAGTAACTGGACTACCAATTGACGTTCGAATTAATAATGCATCTTGAAACGCGCAGACATCTCTGAAATATAATATTACACTCTGACTCCAACTCATTAAATTACTCATGAAATCACTCATCAAATATTAAGTATATGTTGTATGTGTATTTCTATGTTTATACTCAATATCAAATAATTTTGTCTCAAACTAAATTTTGTTTAAATTTTATTTAAGCAATCGGATGTCACTAAAACACTTTGTAACAATTCTTTTTTTAATAGGATTGCGTTTTATATGGCAGTCCGAATATATAATCGTCTGCCAGAATACTTAAAAGATAAAACAGATCGAAAAGAAAAGGCATATTAGGTGGATGACTATTGAACGAATATTTTTTTACAATATTTCTGTTTTTTTTTCATTAAGTTAGATTGTTTTGTTACATTGTTAAACATAATAACAAAATAGAAATTTCGTATTATGCAATCTGACTTTATTGGAGGGTGCACAAGCAGAGTGCCAAAGTATTGAAATAGCTAGCAGACACTGTCAAAAGTCTGTTTACTGATCAAAATATAAATTTATTAGTAAATTTTGCCGCATATCAAACAATATGTATTATATTAAACATTGGCATTTGAAGAATCATCAAGGTAACCTTGACGGAGCCACTGTAATAAAAGTTGAAGAAGAGGGAAACCATGATAAATCGCTTATTTTTTTGTTCTGGAAATTTGCATAGTGTCATTTTCTTGATTTTTATATAATATATTTTTTTTATGAATTAATAAATAACTATTTATATTTTGATTGTTACAATTAACGTTTATTTGTATTCCTACCAAACGGGCCAGATAATTGATGTGTTGATTAGTGTATTTCTTTATTTTTTTAATGAATACTGAATCTAAAAAATACCTTACTTGAAATATCATCTTTGACAAAAATATTTTGACAGAAAATTGCAACACCTTGCTCTCGTTATTGTAACCGTTATTTTAAACATTTTATGGGACCACCTCAAAAATATATCCCCTCAAATAAAAAAACAAGAATTTCGT
>JAOCPS010187947.1:0-14210 GCA_025505425.1 Graphium colonna
TATTTGAAGGCACTGACATCCTATAACGACTGCCAAAGATGTTCTTGACAACCGGGACCGACTTTTTACATGCCCATGCGACGCATGGATCAACTTTCTTTTCAGGCAATCAAAATCGGGTGATCAGCCCGCAATGCCTTAACCCAACCAAGAAAAAACGACAGAAAGTCGTTGTTCCCCCGCGAGTTTTGAACCCACGACCTCCGATTAGTAAAGCCAGCGCCCATATATGCCGCGGTTATATGTCTATTTAAGATAAAAAAGATTAAAAAAATATGACTACTTATGTAATGATTCATCTATTACATATAATAAAAATGGTACCTTTAAAGATATAAAATATATTTAATCTTTTTAACTTTTTGTCTGTCTGTCTTTTAGTATTTATGTATGCGCATCACACGAAAACTCCTGCGTCCAATTGAATACAGTTCCAATAGTTCTTTAGACGATGGACTGATTTAAAAGTAGTATATGTTTTATATTGATACGATGACGCTTAGAATCGGAGAAATAAAAAAAAATGTTTCTTGGAATTAGGTACCGTACAACTATTCAAAATTAAAATCTTTAAATTTGATGTAAAGCCTATAGCAAAAACTAGTATGTAATTAAGATTTCAAATCAAGTTATCATTTATTTAGTCGTATTAGAAGTAGCAATAATATTGTATTAAACAAATGCGTTTAACATTTAAATAAAAAAGAACAGTACACTGTGTAATGCCGACTAAAGGGATTATTCAGTTTGTCGGGATTCTATTCTCGTGCTCCCGAGTAATTCTCAGTGTAGAGAAATATTCGAACATCACATTAAACGGATTCCACTTGTTGGCGCATAAATATCGCATTTTAATCTCCGTATATCTTTATTTTAATCTCTTAGCCTTTCTGAGATTACTTCGCCTATGTACATAACGTCTGTCTTTGAACGGAATTATAATGAACTCAAATGTAAATGGCAGGAATATGCTGATTTTATTGGTTTTGCTTTGCTTTTTAAATTAAAATGCTGTACAAGTCAGTAAAATAGTTTAATATTAAATTTTAAGTAAGGACATAATGATTTTATGCTTATTATAAATAAGCCTAATATTTAAAGAGTCTTCAGGAGCCGGTAGTTTTTTTATTTAATAAAACCTTTGCTAAGAAACAAGCGGTTCACCTGATGCTTAGTCAAGTTCACTAGTATAAACAACTATAATAGCTGAATATTTATGTGTGCGTCACGAGCATAAGGTAGAAGACAATAGGTCATTCCTAGAAGATGTAATGGGACATGTTTATTATGAAAAAGATGGGGATAGAAATTGTCCTTCGAAAACCATACAAGTCTGGCATACTTCGTGTCTAGGGTGGTGGGACCCTTCTGGTTTTTGTTTTTTTTTTAAACAAAATCTACAGCTTATGAAATCAACATAATATCAATATATCCTTTACGTAATACTAACAATAACATAAATGATATAATAGTATGTAAGATAGTTCCACTCCACGTTCCACTTGTATTTATTATTCTAACATCTCCAAATGGTATATACGAATCAAAACAAACGTGCTAATATACGTATTGTTTGTTATACGCGTTAGAACCGACGGTGTAAAGAAATCTATCCAACACCGGAGCAACATTTTAGCAGCATTTTATCATCATCTTGCCTCCTTAATCGCCTAACGGTAATATAACGCCGAAATTCGCCCGTTATTAGTGGTGCTAACGAAGCCACCGTTCCGCCATGAGTCGGCTCATCGGAGGAATACCGGATAGCGCTCATTAGCACGGCGCGAGCTGACGGATTAAATGGACCCGCTAACTGACGCCCACCGACTATCGGGTGAATCATCCACATGCAACGGTGCAGTGACGGATGTTTGGTCTGATGTGCTAATAGCCTGATGGTGCCCACACGTGTTGGAGTGCTGACCGCGTTCAAGCAAAGGTGGCATAGGACCTAAGAGATGGAGCGACGTCATTAATCTGGGGTTGCTAGTATACTTCACCAATGTACTAGAACAATGGTTTCCAAACTTTTCAGATCCACCGCCCACTTTTTGGAAGAAAAATATCTAGCCCCTCCTAACCTTCAAAAGTAACCATACCATATAAAAAAGCGCTAGAGCCCAATTTAAACGACAGTCTTAAATGATCGCTAAAGGGCCAGCAATCCCCAGGGGGCTCCCCCTTTGGGAATCATGTGTACTAGAATAGCGGCTTACAGAGAACGATGGTGAAATATCTTTAGTAAAGTCTACTTAAGCTCTATGGCCTGATGATCACGAACGTTCTGTAAAGAATGGCTGACTATTTTAGAAAGGTGGCGGGCAGCTGATAGAAACGGGCTGCCCAGGACCACGGGTTAGTTGTCGCGTCTTGGGGGAAAGGCTGACGTCCAACAGTGGACGGTGAAAGGCTGCTGGTTGTTATAACCTGGGAATTTAATCGGTGTACACAGATTGACCCAGTTTCTTGAGCCAGTGGGCCCCAACAAAAATAGGCTGGTCGAGCAGGTTACGAAGTAGAAATCCAAACGTAGATATTACGTGGGTGTACTACAAATATTCCGTTCATACTTCGGCTCTTAGTGGAACGATTGCTACTGTTTGAATAAACGGTATCCCCACCAAAATATTCTGATACCAGGGCGTCACGAAATGTTTAATCTACTAAAGTGCAATTATTTATTTATTAAGGTTTACCAACTAGATATATAAAGAAACATTCCAAGACAGATAATATACAGTAATAATATATGTACATATTTAAATTATAGGTAAATACAACATTATTAAAACAGAATTAAATTTAGGAGAACAAAAACCTACTTAACTACTACGATCACCATATAACAGTAACAGACAGAAACAAAACGTTTACAAATAGTTACAATAATTTACTGATGTATTTTTATTTAATTTTTTTTTATTAAGTCAATTAATGATTTTCTTTATGATTTGTAAATAAAGTAGCTGATGATATTTCTAAGAATTTTGTGAAGCGTTTGGTTATTTCCCTTCCATTTTTTGAATTCGCGAAACTTTTTATACAAATTATATCCCAACATTTTATTATGTATTATAGGATACCGTTATACTTTAATATATTATTATTATTATGTTACACACATAAATAATTAATAATAGACTATGTTACATGTGATCCGCATGGAAATGTATTAAACCCATTTTAAAGATTAATTGGAAATCGAAAGTATATATAAAGTGACTAAGTCCTAAATCCGAATTTATAAGCTCTTTTTTGTAATTTATAAATCGAATACATAAGCTTTATGGTTGTTTTAAATCACATGGGATAGAGATGGTTGACGAAAACTCCACCCACAAGAGCATGGCTCTTAAGTTTATGATGATTGTTTTGTAATAAATGAAAAAATCAATGAAGAATTTACTAAAAAAAATGTTTGTTTTTTTACAGGTGAGTATCGCGCCCGAGCATCCTCAAATTAAAGGTTTCTTAAAAGGTTTGAATAATACTTAGCTATAACATTATATTGTTGTAACAACATAGAAAATCTTTTTTGAAAGTCCGAAAACAGAGAGACATATAAAAATATGGTCGTGGATCTTCCTCTTGGAAATGGCATATAAAGAAAAAGAATAATATATCGATATTTTAATTCTAAAAGCAGATTACTCCACACAAAAACGTGGGGTTGGCAAAAACAGTTTGCAAAAGTTCAAAATGTTATCTTATCAAAATTCTTTTAATAAAAAGTTTGTCAATCACCCAGGTTGACAATGCACTCGCAACCCTCCGGATGTTGCGTTTGTCTATGGGCGACGGGATCACTTACCATCGGGTGAACCGTCTGCTCGTTTGTCTCCCTTTCCATAAAAAAACCTGCCTGTTTCTCTACGCGACAGATATAATAATTTTTCGTATTTAGTTTAAAATACATTACAATTTTTTAATTCCCTTGAACAAATAATTGAAATGGAGTTAGCTGGTTTGCGAATTTAGGTATCGATATGTGCAATTTATTTTGTCATTCGTTTTTTTTAAACCTTCGGTCGAAAATAATTTGTATTTGACACGGCGCGGTCGCTCACTAAAAGCGCCTAATCCATAAAAATAAATTCCAATTTGCAAATGAAAATTCAGGCAGCAACTAGTGTTATTTTTTTCAAATAATTTACCAAAATATATTGTCTCGTAAAATAATAGGACAATGCCCAAAAGCGATACAAAAAAGTATCATGCGTCAAGATGAAAAGTATGTACTAATTATTTTCATAATTTTTTTCGACATAAAGCTTCATGGATTTGATTTTTAAACAGGGAATTTAATTTTAAGTATGAATATTGCTTTACTCAGACGACATTTAGACAATCGGTCATAGAGTTATAAAATGTAATTTTTTTAACGAAGAAAACAATTCCTAAGAAAACAAAACTCAACTTTTTGAAATATCTCCGAAACCCTAATAGGTTCTCTTTACGAAAATAACTTTTGTAGGATTGAATATAATAAGTCTATTCTCTAAAAAAAATGTTTGAACTTGATATAGCTTGTTACGGAACTGCATATTAAAAAGGGGAATTGTCCTTTTGTGAACTGTGGAAGGTGGTATTACGATTAGCTAATAACTATTCTACCACTTTTATGTCATCTTACAAGATTTTTTTTCTGCCTTATTACAAAAAAGCCTTACATTTCTTCATTAATCACCTAAAAGACGCGTTTATAGTAAGTTATATACTTTAAAACAAAAAAACATGTATGTAACGTTCTTTGCAACTGTCTTGTGAAACATTTCACATGGAAATAATTTAATATATAACAAAATATAAATAGACTGCGATAGTCATATTTGATCCGATTTTAATTGGAGTCCTCCGCCTAAAATAAAGTCTTAGGCTTTTAGTCATAATGAGGGATTTAACATCATAACTAATTAGCAGTACCTGGAAAACCCGTACTTACTCCCTTTTTTTATGGACATAGTCACAGACTCCACTGATTGGAAGTGATCTAAATATAAGTTTAAAATCGCAAATAAAAAATCAAAATAGCTTTAATAATGAAAAATAAGCTCAGTAAAGTGACCGCCTTAAGTTATCTAGTTTCAGCTATTTAAGGTACAAAAACATTATATCAATTGTTTTTGTGACAAAAACTCTAATAACAAAAAAAATATTGTTATTTCTTGTTTTTACCTTTTTTTTACACAAGTATATAAAATAAATAGCTGTTTGTTAGACTTGCTTAACTCAAAGACGTTTCAAGGAATTTGTCTATTCTTTGTGCTAGAATGGTCGATGCTAGAAATGTACTGAATAAAACAAATCACCAATTCTTATATGGTTTTATATATGAAAATCTTACGGTCGCGATATCAATTTGATATAACATTCAACAATAATTTATTTGAAATATTTTTTTTATTGAAAATAAGACAAACGAGCAGACGTTACACCTGATAGAAAGCGATCCCGTCTCTCATAGACACACGCAACATCCGGAGAGTCGCGAGTGCGTTGTCAACCTGGTAAATGGGATATAAAAAGTTTATGCCATAGGATCGGTTTGGAATTAAGGATTTGAAGGGGAAAAGAGTGGGAAAAAGAAAAGGGTAGACATGACTATCCAGCATCCCCAAAAGTCATGCATACTCTATTTCATGCGGACTTTATAGATCTTTCCATAAAAACAGAAAACGAAAACAAAAATTCAATTACTGATTTTTGTAATGATTTCACAAAAAAAAAACATCAATTACGCGTTTTATTTGAGATCTGTAGTATCTCAAGCGATTACCGTTCGAGAAACGTTATAAGTTTTGCTCCAAGCATTCTTTTCACTTTCACAACAAGTAAGCTTGTTTATGGATCCAATAATAGTTGGTAAGTTCAATGGCTCATCCGCGATGATAGTGGCTTTAACATCTCCGCAGTTCCCGGCATCCGATCTCTCCGAGATGACTGTTCAAGGAGTTGAGGCTTAGGATTAATGTTTTAGACGCTAGTTTTGAGTTTTACAGATACTAGTGTAATTAAACATTTTTTTTTTATTTAATAAGCTATTCTTAAGTCTAATATCTATTATTAGTAAAGTAAAGTAATAGCCTATTTTTTTAAATTATCCTACTACTGGGCTATACTATATAATATATAGGAACGAGGGTATAGGGCATAGTCCACCACGCGGCCCCAGTGCGGATTGGCGGACTTCACATATCTTAGAAATATTATTTCATAAATACGCAAGTTTCCTCACGATGTTTTCCTTCACTGAAGACCACATGGTAATTTAGCACTAAAAATTGCAATTAGAAAATTAACAATTCCTTTGGTGCCGGAACCGAGGATCGAACTCACGGTCGCCTCGGGTAAACACGATAGAAGTCGAGCGCCCGAACACTGAGCTACAACGTCGACTTCATTATTACTAGTTGACTATTATAATCGTTTACTGGTAGATTAATCTTCATTCAGTTATATTATGTATTGGGTACGTACATTGTCTGTCCATTATCTGAGACGTTCTTCTTAACCCGGAGGTAATTTGTTCTTCTTCTTCTCCGTCGGTTTCACCCTTGACAGAGTAGACGTGGTCATCAATTCAGGTGTTGGTGGCAAGCTTCAATCGTCATTCGTCTCTGGTAGCTGTCTTCCTTGCGTATTAATGAACTAATGATGAGTCTTAAGTATTTTTTTACATTTTGATATATTTCTACATATGAATGAAATCAAAGTGTCTGTTTGTTATATCAAAATAAGAGAATAAAACTAAGTGCATTTTAAAGTAATACCATGCTACTTAATATTTAAGTTTGTCTGTCAACAGACGGTCTGTTATGATCGGCTTATCACTGAAAAGGCTGCATCGATTTTCACGGAACGTGGAAAGGCAGATATCTTCTAGAACCAGAAATAACTAACGCTATTAGCTTTTAATTTTTTACTTTAAAAAAACGGTTAGGTTTTTGTTGTAAAAAAATAAAACGTATAAGTAATATCATGTGAAACACACCGCAAGTTCGTCTGTAATATGATTGCGAAGTAATAAAGTGCCGTTACTGTTATTTTCTGCTGTAAACAAATTATTTGAATATTCATAAAACTCAAAAGCAAATTTATGATATGCTAGATATAGAATATTTCGTTCCGTTCATTTTTCTCCGAGCTCATTAATACACCAAAAGTGACACGTGAGCGTGTCATCCTACACCGATGGGATTAGAGATATAACACAAAGGTTTCTGTACTTAAATGAATCCAAAAACGTGAAAATTCTATTAACATCCATAAAATTTATTATGAAAATAAATTATTAACTCTTGCTTTAGCAAGTTTATTTTCAAAGAATATTACAAAAACCAACCTTAAACGCCTTTACAGTGTGCTTTCAAAACATATCTTCTCCGTTATTTTGATTTTATAAAAAGTTTGCATGACCATTTTGGAAATGTATTTTGTTATTTATATTTGAAAAACAAACCAATGAACGATTTTTTGAACACTTTGTGGTACTATCTACGAAAAAAGCTCCACCATATAAAAAAGATATGCGCAAACATACATGAAAAACATATAAACATTCGTATTGAGAACCTTCCTCCTTTTTGGAAGTCGGTTAAATACTTGGAACGTGGTACTTGCGGTAATAACTAACACAAGTTGCTGCATATTCTTCCGGTAAACTTCTTCATTATATCCCTATTCTCTGGAAATGTTGGCCCTGTAGCCAAAAAGGGAATATTTCACTATACTTGTGCAAAACAGACAATCTGGTATTTTAAAGCTCATTACGGCCGCCTTTTGGCCGTTAAAACAATTCGCCTACAAACAATAATTACGCTAAAACTTAAACCCTGGCCGTGTACAAACAATCTGAGGTCCCGAAGGAGCGATCCGGGACAAGGCGCTCCCTCGCATCTCCAAGATCGGAAGCTTATTACTTGTGTATCTATCAAAACGTTGTTTGCATATGTAATTCGGTAATAGGGGATTTTGAAGTCTACTGCTTAAAGGTGCGTCGTGTTGGAAACATACGGAAGCGTTGTCGGCACCGAGCCGCTGGCTATGGATTGTTTTTGACAGACTTCAAAAAAGGGGAGGTATACATAACTGTATCTACCTTTTTATGAGTTTTCTACGAATAAGATTCGATTTTTAAAATTCGTTCCTTATTTTAAATGATATATTTTCACAAATGTCGGTCTCATAGTTTATTTATAAGTCAAAATTACTGTAAAGAAAATATTTAATTCAAATAAAAAATCATTAATATTCACTTCTGAAGCATTGGTATTCGTTCTCGCAATTGTCTGTAAATAAGACTACTTTAAATATTAATTGTAAATTTTTTTTTTATGGAAAGGAAGACAAACGAGTAGACGGTTCACCTGATGGTAGGTGATCCCGTCGCCCATTAACACACGCAACATCCGAAGAGTTGCAAGTGCGTTGTTATAGGTTTATTGGATAGGATGGGTCGTGATTAAGGATTTGGAGGGAATAGGAGTGGAAAAAGAAAAGGGTAGACATGGTCATGTAATGGGATTTATGCTAAGCCACTAAGGGGTAGTGGTCATGACAAATCATGTTATTTGTAATGTTAATTATGTAGACTACTATTCAAATGTATAAAGATGTTTTGATTTTACGACATATTTTTCTGTTAAAACATTAGGCCCCTGAACTAGTTCTTAGTTTAATAGGTTATTAATTTATACGTAATAAATATATTTATTGTTGCGTGTAATGCGGATATGAACGTAAATACAATCCGTACGTTCGTTGAACGGCAGGTCGGTTATTGAAATTTGGAATAAGTTTCCAAATGTCCCTAGGGGCAAAGTAATACGGGCAAAGGGAAGTCTGAAGGTAAATCCTCTTACCTACTGGTTAAGTCATTAACTCGAAAACGCTTTAAGTTTACATATTGAACAAATAACAAACTGTTTTCGTTACATATTGTGATACGTAAGTACTCCTCCTGACCGAATTTCGGTCACGGCGGCCAATCTTCTTAGAGATCAGCCAAATATGCAGGAGATATTATAGTGCACAAGTGTACGCGCAGACACAGGTTCACTCTTTGGTCCTTAACTCTCAAAGCCCGATGGGACGAATATCCGACACGACCGGAGAGAGATCAGGCTCAAGACCGACTTTTTACATGCCCATCCGACGCACGGATCATTTTTCTTTTTAGGCAATCGGATGATCAGCCCGCGAAACAACAACACAAAGTCGTTGTTCCCCCGCGGGATACGAACCCAAGACCTCCGGTTTACAAAGCAAGTGCCCATACCACTTGGCTGCGGAGGCGGACATAAACACACATAACTATAAAATATAAGAATTGCAAGTTTGCTATATGTAACCAATTCTTATATATTATTTTGTTATATATAGCAAATTTGTCCTTATTTACCGCGGTTCTAATACAATAATGCACTCGACTGCGTGTCATACTAGCTTCATTCCAATCTGCATAAATTTCCCTTGCAACGACTAGCCAGGGTGAAAAGTGTGCATGTGTAGATGGTGTGGCAGTAAACAACTGCCAATCTCATTTACTGGGTGACCTAGATCTTTATTGAATGAAGTGCTTTCGTCCAAGAATATGTGTATCGTGAAAATACGGCAAGTATATCTCAATTTCAAGTGACAATTGTCTATGGCATCCACAAAAATCGCAGAATTCCATCTATTCCACTAAAACCGAAAATACTAGGGACGGTTTAGGTGGTAACTTCGAGAAAGGAGTCTATTTATTTCTCGAAGGCAAGCAATGTTCTTCTAACTCCTCTGATGTTGCGAGAATCCATGGGCGGTGGTGATTGCTTACCATAAGATATGCCGCTTGCTCGTTCGCTCCCATTTCTTTAAAAAATGAATAAAATCAATGTTTCTTTGTTGTTTTAATTAGGAAATGATTTGTTTTTTTATATTACTTGTTATTGTATGTTTTTTTTATGGAAAGGAAGACTTATTCTGATGGTTAGCGATCTCGTAGCCCATAGACACAAACAAAATCCGGAGAGTCACGGGTGCGTTGTCAACCTGGGAAATGGGCTAGAATAGGTTTATTGGATAGGATGGTTCGGGATTAAGGATTTGGAGGGAATGATTGGGAAAAGGGTAGACATGGCTATACCCCAAAAGACATTTATACTTTATTTTATGTCGACTTTATAAAGGGCGGTGGTACTTCCTCGTGCGAGCGCGGCCGTAATAGTTCAGCAAAAGCTGTGAAAAGATGTTAAGTTCTACCGCCTCGATAGCATTGCTTGCTTGTTAGTCTCGTTCTCTACAAAAAAGAGTGACTAAAATCAACTTGTTTTTCTTGAATTGAGTAGGAATTGACTTTATTTTTTTTATATTATATGTTTCTAGTATGGTCAAGGACACAAGAGCAGTTATATCTTTTTAGTTTCGCCTTTGTCCTACAAAAGTTTTGAGTTAGGACAACTTGTGCACCACTTCTCGTGCCCACTTGCACCGCTGTAGTACTAGGTTGGTATCCATCGTGTGATAGCAACTGAGGCACCGTTTTTCTCGATAATTGGCGACTCTAGGGCGCTTCGCTTTTCGAGGCCCTAATTAGAGGTCCACGATGTCCCCGATATAACGATAGTGCAATTCAACTCGAAAACCCTTTGGCTACGTAACTGGAGAGTTCGAGCTTGTATTATTAGGCTTTGATGCGTTTGAAGTGTATTGCAGGTGGCCTACCTAAGTGTGGCTATTTCTTGGAGTATGGTTGCGCTTCCTTTATTAATCTACATTCTTACTTGCAGCAATGTTGTAGTATTGTAGAACATCATCAGGCATGTTTCTTTCTCCTTACAAACATTATGAAGCTCGCTTCTTTCCTGTAAAATTATCAGTAAACAGTACAATAATGAGAAATTCCCATTATTTCCTGTCTGTTCTTCTAAGAATAAATCTACATTTGTACAATGAAGGTTAATTTTTGTTGTCAATATCTTGACCTACAAAATATTACAGTTCTCCTGACCCAATTTCGGTTAAGGCAGCCAATCTGTCCAGAGATCAGCCAACTCGCAGGAGATATTATAGTGCACAAGTGTACGCACAGACACAAGTGCACTCTCTGTTCCTTAACTCTAAAAGCCCTATGGAACGGATATCCGACAGAGACCGGAGAGAGATCAGGCGCAGGACCGACTTTTTACATGCCCATCCGACACATGGATCATCCATCCTTTGAGGCAATCGCGTGATCGGCCCGCATTACCCTAAACCAACCAAGAAACAACAACACAAAGTTGTTTTCCCCCATTAGATTGAACCCATGACCTCCAGTTTACAAAGCAAATAATAGTAATTCTCGGTTTTTGTTTGTTTTTTTTTTAGTTTGACAGAGTATGTAAATAAAATAGGTTATATTTTATTTATATATATTTATACGCAATATTCTATTATTTGCTAGCTTTTACCATCAGCTCCCTGTTTATTTTTGTAAAGAAGGAGGCAAACGAGCAAGTGGTGAGCGATCACCGCCACTCATAGAATTCGGCAACGCCACTGGAGTTAGGAGTGCAGTTTATTACACACTAAAACAATTAACAAAACAATGTTCTTAACGAGTGGATTTTTGGCGATAAATTTCTCTTGGAAATCCGTGCAGCGTTCTCCATGAGTGCATGCTAAAGCCGAGAATGCCTTTTCCCTTTGACCAATGGGAATTCGAACCGACTACCAAGAGGCATGTCCGCGCGTCATGCATCGCCGGAGCTCACGACCTCGCCACACACAGAGATGTTGCACATGGCCACTCAAGAATAATGGTATCGGTCTTTCAGAAAAGATCATTTTCACAGAAAACTACAAAAAATCGACTTCGAACACCTTAGAAGGGTACGTTCAAGATATTTTTTTGCTACTTTGATGTAAGAACAAAGTACTTCAGCATTTTTTCTGAAACTTTTATGGGTCCAATTCGTACGTAAAACAATTTTTGAAATCGGTTTATAAATCATGAGCAAACATACATAAAAAATAGAAGCGTACGAATTTAGAACCTTCTTTTTTGTAGTCGTTTAAAACAATAATACTTTATAAAATATAATGATACGATTATCAAAAATTAATAAATAACCAACAAATCATACAAATATTATTAATTTATTATAGGAATGTCGTAAACGACACATGAAGTTGATAAATCAACTAACCAACATTATTAGGTGAGGTAAAAACAAAAAAGCAAATTTATATACTAATATTATAAAACTGAAGAGTTTGTTTGTTTGATTGACCGCGCCAATCTCGAGAACTACTGGACCGAATTGAATAATTCATTCGGTATTCGATAGCCCATTTATCAACATAGACTTTAGGCTGTTTAAAATCACGCTATTAACAAAAGGAGCGGCGCGTCAATAAATAAATGTATAAACTTGCTAGTATTGTATATAGAAATAAACAGACCAGAACCTATTAGAACACCTGACCATATCATATACCCTGGTACTTCATAATGGTACATGGTACGAAGGACTGAATTATAGTGCGCGTACCATTATAATGGTACGGCGTTACGTCACTGGCCACACGTGACCCCTATCGGGAGGCTCAGCGCGATCGCATTCCCTCTGCCCTCACGACGCCCGCCTTATAGGGACGTATGCAAATTAACGGGTCTGTACACACTACACTGCGCTGGTTTGTAAGCTGCCTCACGATAGAATTTGTCGCTTTTTTATGCTTAAATTGCATATAGTTTTTAGTGTCATAGGGTTCTGTAGCTCAAGGAAAAAGCAACCCTTGTAGGAAAACTTTGTCTAATGTCAATTTGTCCCGCTTTTCTCAGGAACGCGTGGAGGGGTATTGTATTAAAATTAATACAATATATACAGAAATGCAGTATTTTGTGGCTGTGGGAAAATCAAACTTTAAACATTTTCAAAACATAGATATGTTCAATATACATATTTTGGTATTCGTAAAGAAATATAAATGTAGAGCCGTGATAACTCAGTGACCGGGCGCTCGTCTTCAACTTCTTCTTCTGTTTACTCGAGGCGAACCTGAGTTCAATCCGACACCAATGAAATTGTCGATTTTCTAATTGCAAATTTAAGTGCTGACTTACCACCTGCTCTGCGGCAAAGGAAAATATTGTGAGGAAACCTGCATATCTAAGAAATAATATTTCCGAGATATGTGAAGTCCACCAATCGGCACTTGGGCCGCGTGGTGGACTATACCCTTGGTTAAGAGGAAGACCTTTGCTCAGCAGTGGGACAATGTAAAATAGGCTATTACTTACTTAAAGAAATCTAAACGTTGGGTTCCACCCGGTTACCCAGTATATTGATATTCAGCAAGAAACAGGATGTGTATAAATATTCAGGGAAAAATTTGAAATTTATAAACTTGTAGTTACATCAAAGACAATATTTTAGAACTATAAATTTGATTGCGACTTGGTATCGCGATGTATAATGTCGATTCTGATAATAACATTTTTGTTTAGCCAAAAATTAGTCGTTCACTCAACTCATTTAACGGTGCTTAGTTTTTTTTTTATTTATACATAATTTCTAAAGTACATGACAGTAATACGATAATACTTAAAAAAACTTAAATTATTGTCTGTATTTCTGACTTGTCTGTATTTTGACAGGATTTGGTCTAGATACTTAAGGATTTAAGGAGTATATTATTAGGGTACATTTATTTTTGCAAATGATACAGAGTTTAATAAAAAAAATAAAACTTAAAACCCTTATCAAGCGGACGTAATCGGAGGTTGTCTCCGCACACAAAGTGAAGAGGCTAGGCGTAGCATTTCACGTTTAATGTGCTCTTCTCTCGAACGTTGCTTATACGACCCTTGTGATATCACAGGAGTCTGAAGACATTGCTTGTTTTTTCGCCTTTACGCGAAAATAAACAATATTAAACTCTTTGTCGAGTCTCTTTATTTTAAAGAGTCATCTTTAAAAGTTACGTTCCGCATTTACTTTAAAAGGTTTAATAAAGTTTTATACCTATATATAGGTATACAGGTTAGCTGGTGAGTCATTTTCAAAACTCGAGGACATAATTTTAAAAGTCGCCATAAAATAAAGTATGCATGACTTTTAGGGATGCCGAATGGCCATGTCTACCCTTTTCTTTTCCCATTCCAACCCTCTCCAAATCCTTAAACCCGACCCATCCTATCCAATAAACCAATTGTATCCAATTTCCCAGGTTGACAACGCACT
>JAOCPS010188057.1:0-14210 GCA_025505425.1 Graphium colonna
TTTTGTAAAAAAAAACAAACGGACAAAATACGTACGTACGGATGCAATGAAGCTCAAAGGATTTCAAAATGGCACATGGAGAGGACACTTCTAAAAGAGAACTTCGTAGCTACGACATAGCGTATCAAATGTATTTATGTATGATGTTAATAGACCTTCAGTCTAAAAAGACAAATTGGCATAAAGCTATTTTTATTGCTTTAAAAAGCAACATCAAAAAGGGTAGAATTTATCAATATTTTAAATGGATACATGTTACTCGAGATAAGGACTTATTGTTAATCTATTGAAGTGTATTTTTTTGGTTAAAATAAATAGGTTAAAATAATTTGGTTAATATAAATTATAGTTAAGAGTACGTGTTATTTTAACAGAAAATGACAAAAACCGAATTCAAACAATATAGAAACATATCTTATCCGTTATTATGATTTTAAACACAAACTACAAATCCCACTTTTAAAAACGAATGTAGAACATTTTGGAAGTATACCCTATCAGATAAGAAATTATTTTTCAAATCAGTTTATAAATGGCGGAGATATGTGCGAACATTCCTAAATTTCGTTATTTTAATTTAAATAAAAAGTACTGAACTGAATTTCCTGAAAACTTTATGGAATCATTTTGAAAGAATACCCTAAAAGTATTTTTAATATTATTTTTAAAATGGATTTACAAATGGCAAAGATATGCGCGAACGAACATACAAGCATTCAAATTGAGAACATTCCTCCTTTTTTGAAGTCGGTTAAAATTATTATATCACGCAATAAAAAATATAAGTCATTATTTAATTGGACGGAAATGTACAGAATAATTGGATTTTTGTTTTAATTATTTACTAAGTTACACTAATGACTATTATTAAAGGTTTCGCTAATGCGACATATACTTTATAACATGATAACCAATCACACTCTCCTCCGAATAAACTCAATAATTGCATAATAATGATCGTAACACTTATTAATGAATAATAATACAAAATGAATTGTACATAATGTTTCCAAACTAGCGAAAAGTATAACTGACCTAAGCGCACCCCTGACGCTTTTCATGCTACTAAAATTGCTAGTAACCTGTATGAAAAAAGTTGACAGTATAGATTTTAATGGTATTAATAATTTGTGTTTGTAATAAATTTGATTGCAATTTTGAAAAATTAATAATAAACAACAAAATTGGATAAATCCATGCACTCCACTACTTAGCTTTAGGACCTACGAGGGAGAAGTCGAAGGCTTATCTTGCAATAATTAATTCAAGAAGCTCTATGGTGTCCATTAAAAAGAACTGAATTAAGTGTCGACCATGGCCGATGTCCATGGTCACTAAGAATGCCAACGGAACCTTGACATTGTTGTACGCATCGCGTAGTTTTCACGCTACGCATGCACCATGAAAGCGAAATATGAATGCATTTCAATTCACATTTCCCTAACTGTTTTCATCACTTTCCGCTCCCCTAATTACAAGCGAGTGATTGTCAAAGTCTACAAGGGAATTGAGGTTCGTTTATTATTTAAATGTAAATCAAGTGTAATATTAAAAATATTGGTAACGAAATCTGATACGAGTTCGTCATGTGATTTGTCCGAACGATTTCTTTCTTATTCTTTTTTTTTGTAGAAAGATTTATCATCAATCCTGGAAAAATATTTAATTTTTTTAATTTTTAATCATTAAAATTTTCAAAATATATTTTGCATATAGCAAATGCGATTTTAAAATTTAAAATTTTGTCGACCAGAATTGGTCAAGTCAAAGAAAAGCTATAAAATTAATTATATATAATTAAGCTGTTAACATTGGCTGAAAACAGAACTGTCAACTCGTTGGTAGTAAAATAATCAGAAATTCACAAAAGCCACCAACACCAACAAGACAGAAGTTGGAAGATTATAAGTTCTTTTCTGTTTTTATTTATAACGTACTGTTATGTTTGATAAATAAATAAATATTTTATTACTCCCATTAAAGTAGGTACAAGGGCGGCCTTATCCCTATAAGCGATTTCATCCAGGCAAACCTGTAGCACAAGACTGGTAAAATAATCAAATAAATAGTAGGATATAAAGAAAAGTCAAAAATATGTAAATAAGAGGTTTTGTTCTCTGTTTGTTTATTTTTTCTGTAAAGTTTTCACGAACTAAACTATGACTAATCTACCAAATTAATTCTAAGCCTTTCACAGAGCAAATGATGGTGCTAAAACAATCTACAAAAACTAAACATAATCATATAAATTTTAATAATTTCAATGTTGTTATATAGAATAAAAAATATTTACATGTGGATTATAATAAGCGCAATTATCAAACTATCTATCGGAAGAACGTAAAATAAAATAATGAATAGTTGAAGAACAGTACAAAAGAAATGTGTTTGTCAAAAAATGTTATCAACTATAACATATAACAAGTTTATGAATATTAAATTAGGCGTAATATTATAATAATAAGCTCTAATAAATATGTAACGGAGAATAGGCGTTCATAATTAATAATTATAACTGCTTATTATCACATCACATTGAAGTTGTTACGCTCGAACTAATATCATAAATGGTTCATTAACTTGGCTAATTTCGTTGTAAATTAATCTTTATATTAAAGCCTTTATTTTCACAAATATGTATAATTTAACCACATAACAGACCGTTTATATAATAACTTTTCTTTGATCCACATATACTAATGTAAGCACTCAACTGTCAATGAAAAGGGAACAATATGCGAACCCAATCAAATTTCTGAGTTAACTAGATCTCTCCTTGTAATTAAGCTTCCTTCTTGTAATTTAATCGTATCGATTTACCATGTACAAGTACCATTTGAGGAACCCCAGGGCGTTTTATTTCTATGGAAACTTTAGAAGATTGTTCAATTTAAACAAAATATTAATCTATACTAATATGTATAACAAATGAGAAAGACCTTTGTAACTCAATCACACACAAAGGAATAAATATATTTCGATATTTTTTTTTAATTTATTAATATTCCATTCTTCTTAAGCCATTTTATATGTTTATCTCAACATATAAAGTAGATCTAGGACAAATCTAAAAAAAAACGTAATATATACGTGCGTAAAACCGCGGAGAGCAACTAGCTTATTATATAAATAGATTTATACAGTGTGTGCAGCATTGAAACATATTATTGGATTAAAGTTTTAAATCTTAAATATAATATCTATTGTATCTAATAATAATAATTATAAGAATGTCCCGCAAAAAATGGCAAGGTGTATAAAGAGTAAAATTCTGAAATTAAACAATAAGGCTCATCGAATTTTGACGGTTACGAGCAACTTGTACAAAATAACGTAAGTAAATGGCATTAAATTGATAATTTCAGAGGCACCAAAAATGAGATATCATTATATTGAATCGTACGGAAATTCTCGATAGTGATACAACGACAGCTTTTTTAGTACGTAGTATTTACCGAAACATGCTGTTACGAATTGCGAAAAAAAAAATAGACAAAGCAACAGATGCCTAATATCCCTTACGAGTATCTCGCAGCGGGGTTTTTTTAGAAGAAGTAAGTAAATATGCCAACCCAGTACTTATCCCGGTAACTGCTTAAATTAATAGTCGCTCTGAATCGGAATAAACGAATTCGGAGAATTAATGGCGTCCATTTAATATGTAAAGTGTATATTTCACGGGAATTCAAATAAGGAATTGTATTTATTAATTATAAATGTTACGTAAAAACATAAAGGCTTAAATGAGACTGATTACTGTGCATAGAAATGAGTATAATAACTTTATATTATATTAAAACTTGGTATTGTTTTGACCGGACTGGGGATTATGTTTTTTATTTGTCTATGTACGGTTTTAAAAGGCCATACTGAATAATATATTTTCAGTATGGTCTTCATGAATAAAAATAGCACAAGAAACATTTAACGTTGCTATTTGGCTAACAGGGTTTTTTTTTTTAATTTTAACTAATTTACATTTTTTAAGGATATTTTTAACAAGAAGGTGTTGCGAGATATTTAATGCCTTTTAGCCTATAACATATGCTTAACTTTCTTTTACACATATAAGTAGAAAAAATAATAATAACATGTTTAAAAAACTTAAAATTAAAGTAAGTAACTTCGCTTCAAGCCGGAAATTTTAAAGTTGAGTCGCGAGTTTCACTTGGAGTGCTTTACAATCAGAATTTCTTTAATACATTATTTTATATTTTCTTTATGTTTTTATTTATAAAATAAAAAATTTTGCGTTTCTAAGTTAAATCTACAAATTCAAATAACAATTTAATTTTAATATAAAATTACGCAATATATGAATGGCTGAGTTTTTTTTCATGGCTTTACAGACACCTTTGCGTAATGATATCGTTATAGTATCATCGTAAATTATGCAATATATAATAACAATATTTCTGGGAATATGAAACAAATAAATAAACTTAAATTACATAATATGGCTTTATGTAAATTTTGGTCATATATCAGTATAAGACGAATTACTGTAATACAGTCCAAATATATATGCAAGTGTACTACGATGGTAAAAACGACCAGTGGGTTGTTATGAAGTCTGTATAGTTTTATTACTACGGGTCTTATTTTTCCCTCAACGTCTCCGAGATATACGTTGACAATAAAGAGCAAGTACGTTACTCGAGTCAAAAATTAGAGCTTCATAATGTACATTGTAAGGACAATATGTAATAAAGGATACGGCCTTACCTTGGCGTAACGGCTTTTATGACGCATTTACGACCTTCTTGTCAAACCTTAAAACTACGAAACCATTGTGTAACAAACAAGACGCAAAACTATGTGAAATATAGTCAGCGATGAGACAAAATGTTGTATGTCAAAAGCCTTTTAACCTTCATTACAAACTTTAATTTGTGCCCGTTTATTATCTTAATATGCGTATGATATCAGAATAAGAAACTATATGATAATATCCGATATTATAAATCCCAAGTGACATAATCCCCTTTCAGTAATTTACGAACTTAATGAAAAATAATTAATGCAAGGTATAAGTACGAGATAATTCACCAAATAATTATTATTTATCTATACGCATCTGTATATCATTGTTCTGATTCCAGTATTTAACAGAAAAAAAAGAAAAGAAAATACGATAGTCTTATTTCTCGTAGCTTTAAACACGCTCATCGATTCCTCGTTGAGTGGGAAAGGCCTTGAAGCGCTCGTATCGCCTGCATTTCTTCTTGAATTTAAACCTCAGGGATTAAAGATAAAATACTCGATATCGGTAGCCAGGTGAACAAGCCATATGCAATATCAACCGAATATTAAAATGTGATTATATCATTGTATGTCCAATAAAAAGAATTTTCAAGAATTAACCTTCTTCAAATTCTTATTTATTTGTTAGAAGTCCACAACAATCGCAGTGTTTCCATGGTAGGTTCTATTACCGGTAATTACTTTCATTAAGCACAATAACGCTTGCTAGTAAAATAAAAAAGGAGTAAGAAACTAAAGAAAAACTTATTTACTACTTTGTCTTCTCCTATTTATTATCTATCTATTTATTTATTACCATTTGTTGATTTAAAAAATCGTAATAGCATACATATTCCTATATCTTTTATGGGGTTATAGCATTTTCCAGACAGTTTTTGTCAATCAATGATGAAAGCAATCAGGGCCGGATTAAGACATCTTGATGCCCTAAGCAATCGATACTTTTTAAAACGATGGCGTACCTAAAATATATATACCGATGAGATAGATAGTTGTAGTAGATATTACTTATAAAAAAACCATAGATATTTTTTGTTTTCTAAATAGCCACTAGCGATTTAAATAGAAATTAAATTCGAGTAAAATAGTTTTAACGTCAAGAAACTTAAACTTATTTAGGATAAGATTAGGTGTAAAATTGATCTAGTATCATATTTAATATTAAATAATTTAGTCTTTTTTTAATTTATTGATTTACAACGTAAATATTTACAAAGCAATACAACTAATTTAACTATAATAATCAAATAACCCTACTCCTCACGGCATGGTGCCAAGAACGCTGGCTGCATTTCCTAGCTGATTATATTATATTAAATAGATTTGTTGTAAATTCTCTTTTAAATTTGGTGGTTACATACTGACAATCTGTAGGTATTAAACTGGTATTTAGCACGCTAATATAAGTTCGATGACAATACAATATCTGATAGTAAAATTACAGTTATAAATATAGTCAGAATCGTCTCCGCAGAATTGAAATCTACCATACCTAACAATGATGACTTGAAATATTATTTATACTTTCAACTTAAAACTTGAGCTCAGCTTAATGTTACCATAACCCCTTGACAGTTTCAGTGGCAGTGAACTCTTTATTGGTTAATAGATTTTTAACTTTAGGAGAATCATACTTTAAAAAAAAATACCTTACACCGTCGTCGTGCTAAAATAGAATCCACAGGAGGAAACTCTTCTACTGTTAAGGAGATCGTATTGAAACTTGAATTGCACTATCAGCGTTTTAATTTATAAATTGATGACAATGCCAGATTCCTCTTTACTTGACAGAGCTCTGCAATTTGTAATCCATTGTTTTAAACCTCTAATCGTCCTTTGACTTTAGAACCTAAGTTAATTCTTTTTAATACAACAGAACAGAACAGAATTATGTCCGTAGGATAGGATCTTTACTTTGCTGGGATCATTAGGAACTATAGAGTTTAACAATAAATCTGTAATGTATATTATCTGTAATGTATATTTAACAATAAATATGTAATCTGTTGTACTTAGATTGCACAGGAATGTAAAAATTCTAAATCATTACCTTTCAGGTATCAAATCAACTTCCTCTTTAGCTGGTGACTTCATTATTTTTTCAATCTCGTTTAAAACGGTTCCACTGTGCTGTTTGCTATCGTTAAGCATAAAAATATATGCATGACTATGTACATATTGAAGAACATTGATCATTTTTAACATCATGTAGTATTTTATACTATCACACGTGAGTTTAATGTAAACTTGTGCAAGGATTACTAGAACTCAGTTTTCTATGACATTTCAATGAAAATTCTGCAAAGTTTTGGAACCGTAATTCATTATTTCGATTCCTAAACCGGTATTCAGATTTTATTTATACTAAATTTCTACAAAGCTATCTGTACGTTCTGAAGTTTAACTGGGGCACATAGTGTTATAGTTATCGCCTCATTTAGCTAGGAAAAAAGAGTTGGTCTGCTATCTCTTTGTACAAGATTCCGCTTCTTTGCATCTCTATATTTTATATTTTTTATTATTATTTTATTTATTAGATTTTTTTTGATCGCTCTCATCAGTTTCAAAGGTGCCAATTCTCAAAAATCGTTACGCTTTATATGCTAACAATTTCCTTCGTGCACTCTCTGGTGCTCGTCAAGACGTGGTGCCCTAAGCAATTGCTTAATTTGCTTACGGGTTAATCGGGCATTGGCTGCAATGCGAAAAAAATTAAGCAAATTTATGAATACTTTTGTATTTATCTTATACGAGTATTATAATAATTGTTTTTTTCTCGTGTACTTCATTTGAATACGTATTCAATATCAGAATAGCTTTTATGCCGTATTTGTATATTCGATAGTTGTATGGCAATAAATTAAAATTGTCATAATTATATTATAACAAATAATTACAATTTTTAACTATACCAAATGTCACAGTTATCCATTACCTCACATTCTTAAAAAGATATCAAAGCTTTATACTTAGGTATTATAGTGTATAAATTGAAATGTGGTACACATATACCAATTAATTCTAAATAAACTTATAATCGAATTTCATATTGTTACTTTAATTAGAGTAACTAATAGGAAATTAACCCTATTGATTTCTCACACGATACTGTTATTGAACTCGATACGGCACTATCCCGTCCCCTGTTAACGTTTATTTAAATCCTAACTTCTAATGTGCTCCAATTTAGTTACATTCGACACAGCTTGCTGTCGATATTGAATTATATTCGAACCCATTAATACATCCAATTAATTCATTTAAAAAATATTAACTCTAAACAATTTTATTATTTTTTATTAACTTAAACGTTCAATAACTATTCTTTACTAAATGTTCCACAGTTTCACCTACCTTTTTTATGGAAAGGAAGACAAACCAGCAGACGGTTCACCTGATGGTAAATGATCCCGTCGCCCATTGCCACACGCAACATCCGTAGATTTGCGAGTGCGTCGTCAACCTGGGAAATTGGATACAATAGGTTTATTGGAAAGGATGGGTTGGGATTACGGATTTTGAGGGGATAGGAGTGGGGAAAGAAAAGGGTAGACATGGCCATCCGGCATCTCCAAAAGTCATGTATACTTTATTTTATGCCGACCTTATCATTGTTCGCATGGGATCAACCATAAAAAGAGTCATTTCGTGAAAATGCATTCTTAAATTTAGGATAATTGGCCTATACTATGACCTGCAACGGTTTAAACATTAAACTGTTACTCATATGTCGTTTATAAACATTTTTTATTACGTCTTTAATATAGTTTGTGATACATTGATCATACCATGAATAAATAAAATTTATTTTTCTATAATAAAAATAGGGACAGAAGGGAAATGTCTTGACATGACACTAGATTATTAAGTAACCTTTTCATCTTAGAAAAATTGATGAGGTACAGTACAAAGATTTTAAACATTATCATTTTTTTTTTAATTGACAATTGACGACTTCTATAAGTCGAAAACTATTTTACTTGTATTTCACTCACATTAACATTTAAAAATGTGTTTTTAAATTTTTTCTTAACTGTTTTATTTTAACTACATAATCATTGTCTTTTTGATCCCTAAGGGTCATATCTTCATAATAAATAATGTGTGTAGTGTAGGCTAGATAGCCTACGCACTGAACAGCAACGATTTAGGCTTTACGCTGTTCCTCCTGAATGTGCTGTAAACATTATTTTTATCACGTTATTATTGTTTATAATACATTGATCGTATAATATTATGAATAACTAAAACTTATTTCTCTATCTTAACAAAGAACAGAAGGAAATATGTTCAGATTTTCGTTTATCTGTGCTTTTTTTCGCAAACTGCATAAAAGTATATAGAACACTCTGATAACTGCTTGTTATGTAGTAGCGTAGGTTCGAACATATACCTCGGAGAAAACCAAAAGGATTTTAGTTCTCTCTGAGGTATGTGGCATTTGGCTACCTTATTTTTTTAAGTTTATAGATACGTACGATTTTTTTGTCTTTCATGTTAACTTATGGTAGACAAAGCTTCTTTTACTATGGTTGAATTGTGCTTTTTAGAAATGGTAAACACACAACTTACTGATTACCTCACAATTAGGTTATGACCGATCGAAATGACTTTCAGATAATTTATAATTTTATAAGAAGAATTATGATTTCCTTTTACTACAGGACGGGACTAACGAACAGCTGCGCATATATGTGTAAGAAATATAATTCACATAATTTATTTAGCTTAGCATACGATCATATTTTTACAAAATCTACTTTACACTCTAGGGGCCGGGGCTGATTGTAGAAACAAAAAATCAGCAATTATAAGCTAGCAACGGTCATAAATATCGATACTTGTTGTCTTGACAACGTTATAGAATTACGATTTATACGTTATCTCACAAAAACGTCATAATGATTTGGTAAAATATTGCTTAATTGAAATGTGACCTGAAAGTTACACGAGCCCATAGAGGGTTAAAATCTACATACGAATACCGGTGTTCGTCTGAAACATAATGTTTTCGGATGCAAAAATTTGTTTCAATCCCTCTCCAACAGATGTTGCGAATGCTTTTGTAAATCCTCTGACGTTGCAAAGCTCTATGGGTAGTGGTACTTGCTTCTCTATAACAAAATATTTATAACAGCAAAATAGTGATTGTAGTGCCCCAAAATTTATTGCTGATCCCAACTAACCTTTGTAGTCAATGCCACTCCATACATCCACTGCATAAATCGATGAGTCGTATGTAAATATGGTATCAAAGTAAAGGATAAAAATCTAAACACTTTTACGGTAAAAGCCGCCGTTTTCGGTTTATTTGAATAAATACTACAATGATTTTTTTCTAAAATAAACGTTTAGAATCATATAAAAATAATTTACATAATTCTAAACTACAGCGGAAATATGTTTAAACTTAAATGTTTTATTTAAAAAGTGTAGTAATAAAATTATTTCCAACCTACAAATGTTTCGCATCTACTTATTTTATAACGCTGTACAGGATTGCAATTACTATAATCCTTTTTAGGTTGTTTATTTTTATTATATTTAGTCGCTCTATAAATGAGTCCATGACCTAAATTTTAGATAACAGATTTAACGCGACAGTCTTTTAATAGGATTTCAAACACAATGCTCGGCGCTTCCGTGCTAGTTGAAATTAATTTCAGTTTCAAAATCCAATATAGGCGTCATTCAAAACATTTTTTTGTTGCTGCTTGCAACTGTCTTATGGAAACGAAAGCATACGAGCAAACAGTTCATTTGATATTAAGTAATCCCGTCGCCCATGGATACACAAGACATCCGAAGTTATATAGCATATAGTATAGCTTTAATTCATAGAATATGGTCAGGATTAGGGATTTAGAGGGTAAGGAAGTGGGAAAAGGAAAGGGTAGTAGTAGTAGGGTAGCTGACTTTGTTAATGGAAGTGGTACTTCCCCGGGCGATCGCGGCCATAGAAGTGGAGCAAAAGCTTTGAAAAAATGTTTTGCTCTACAACCTCGATGCAGCTGGCAGTGGCGTTATGTTCTCTACCAGTTAAATTATATTTGAACGCTACACTTATCTATAAAAGAAGGTCGTAAAGATATTAAAATTTCAGATCATTTTTATTGCCCAAGTAAAGTAGTTTGTTTAAAATCAATACAGAATGCGAATTTGTATAATCTTGCGATAATATTTATCTTATACATATAGTTAATAAAATCAGGCGTTACTTGGCGTAAGTCAATGGTATACAAATCTATAAGACCATTTTATTAGCAATATTCCGCGGAAAAAACCCCTTACAACCTGCATGCAAATATGTGAGCACCACCAAGCAAAACCTAATAAAATGTTGTAATTGAATTCTATTTACATTATCTTTAATAAATTTTATTCAATATAAGATTTAACGATAATACGCCATGCCATATTATTGACAACTAACTGCTGCTTCTTGCGGTATAATCCATCCCATTAATAATCTATCAATATTGATTTTATCAAAATGTTATTTAATTTATCTGTTTTTGCTAAATAGAGTAAGAAACATCCAAACATACAAACTTAATCATTTATAATGTTAATGTGTATAGATCATTGAAGTATTGCCAAATAGCTGTTACCTACGGTTTCACTCACAATTTTTAGATTTTATTTGTTGATCTATGATCCCGTTTCTTAAATAAAGGGAGCCAAAGTTACAGCCTATTCCATATTGAAGGATAGCTGACCTTCTGAGTTTAATACGCTTTGGTCATTTCAGCCGTTTTAGAGATTAGCCAACCCAAACAGATACACAGATTTAAAGGCGGTAGAGTATCCCCTTTCACAGCTTTTTCTGCAGTCATACGGCCGTGCTCGGCCGGGGAAGTACCGGGGAAGTACCACCAACCTACGTAAAGTCGGCATAAAATAAAGTATGCATGACTTTCCGGGTTGCCAAATGACGATTCCCTCCCCCTTACTTTTCCCCTACTATTACTTAATATGTTCCCGACCAGTCCTATAAGCTAAACTTGTATTATCCAATTTTCCAAGTTGACAACGCATATGAAACTCTCCGGATGTTGTGTGTATTCATAGGCGACGGGATAACTCAAAATTAGGTGAAACGTCAGTTC
This sequence comes from Graphium colonna, assembly GCA_025505425.1. Classification (NCBI taxonomy): domain Eukaryota; kingdom Metazoa; phylum Arthropoda; class Insecta; order Lepidoptera; family Papilionidae; genus Graphium; species Graphium colonna. Next base: position 11,874 of record JAOCPS010188057.1, read on the forward strand.
GTTTGTCATCCTTTCCATATAAAAAGATAGACAATTTTTTTTAAAATGAGTTCATTATTCAGTAGTATTGTATTATCTTCATATAATTTTTTAAAATCACTTAATTTTGACGTTACGAACAAACATTTATATTTTATTTATATGTTAAATGATGTGTTTAAGTCATAAAGTTAAAGAGTTTGTTTGATTGAACGCGCTAATCTCAAGAAATTCTTACTGGTCCGAATTGAATAATTATTTTAATGTCCAGTAGGAGAAGAGCATCAATAAGAAATGTTTTAAGGAAGGGGAAAATTTACGCGAGTCAAACTACATATAAATATATGATAAATTCTTACAAATGCGTAAATATTGTTTTTTGTATTAAGACATCTTAAAACTCAATGATACCGTCGTTTGACAGTATCATTGTGTTTTAAGACATGCAGACGCTCTCACGGGTTAATATCTCGTAAACTTGTTGCCGCATAATGCATTTGTTTATTTCGGCGGACTTGATTTATTGGTTGTTCAAATGTCTGATACATTTCTACTGTAACCGGCACGGTAATCGCCTTGATCGTATACTTAATCTAAGAATGGATTTTGAACAAACCAAAAACAAGAATAACGTGAATGAATCCTTAGGAAACTACTTGAGTATGTTTCCTTAAAAAATATGACTGGTAAGTCTTTCAATATTCAACGACGTTATATGTGAAATCATGTATGAAGAATAAAAATTAAATTAAATATAAATTTTGATTTAGCGCTCCGTAAACAAATTCTAAAGTTACATAATTAATGACGTAACGCATGTTCATGCTAGCGGCCACAGTAAGGCGAAATCGGCGGAACGAAGACCTTTGCTGGGCGTTCCGCCGATCAGGCTCCACGCCGAGTATTAAAACTTCATTCACAAGTTGGAAAAGTTGGTCGAAAATTATGACCCTAATTTTTTCTCATATGAGATTTTGACTCTAATCGACCTGTATGTAACAATTTTATTTATTCCTTTAGACAGAACAACTGTCTATAATGTTCCAAAAATCTTTCTAAAAACGACCATTATATTAAACCACATAAATAGGATATAAATACCTATTAGCAGAGAATTATGAAATGATGCCAGAATTAATAGAGGAGCTTCCTTCCTTCCGATAATACTCGTAGGAACGAACGACAATATTTGACGAGCAATATTGCTAATATTGATCGATAAAAGCGTTATCAAATATCTAGGTATTTCTTGAATAAAAAAGATTATAACTTTATTAAATATTGCTGTCCGATTCTATTTTCGATGACACCATATAGAAAGAATGTTTGTAGATATATTTAACTTTCCGTGAATGTGAAATCTACTTATACAATGAAATTATAACTTGCCGGTATCTATCCATAAAAGAATATTCTAAAAAAAATATTTAAGTACTCGTAGTCTTTGTAACAGCAATATGTAGCAAAACAACTGTTTTAGAATTTTGGTCTATCTGAATGTTTATGTCAGTAAATTTCCAAAAGAGTTAGACATATTTTGACGGCACTTAGATTGGAATATAGATAAATGTGATTAGAATATAGATAAAAGTAAATAATTCTTATAATTATCCTAAATTACTTTAATCTTAGAAAAAGAATTAGGATTGCGTTTAAAAATAATTAAATCCATAAAATTGTAACAATGTCTGAAATCAAAATTATGCAGGTAAGACCGCGAGCACTAGCTTTTAATTAAGTGTTTGCTTTTCATTTTTAAATACTTTATAAAAAATGTATGTATGATAATGTACATAACTTACTATGTTGATAAATATTTTAAGCAGGCGTAGAAATGGACACTACAAGCAAATTACTTTAGAATTTAGGATCTAAACCATGATCGAAATAATGGATTGTATCCTTTATTCCACATATGGGATCGTCTTGTTTTTTCTCTCCATCTCCTCAATTATATGGATGCACTCCATATAGACTCACTCTGGACTCACTCTGGATGCACTCTCTGCATGTTCTGTGTCTATGGGCAAAGAATGGCTTAACATCAGGTGAATCGTCTACTTTATCTTCGTTTCCATAAATAAAAAATATAGGGAAAATTTATATCTAATATATTATAAACAAACATATTTCAAATAAACCAATTCACAATTCACTCAAATAGGTTAAAATAAAAAAAAATGTTTTTAAACAAGCTTTTTTAGACGTATGGTGTATCTTTAAGACGAAACCTTCTAGCACCATCGTCAGATCAATTGATGTACACTATGTATATATAATGCAATATTATGATGACTTGGAATTCCAAGTCATCATAATAATGCATTATATATACATATATGTATAAATAACGCAATA
>JAOCPS010188168.1:0-14209 GCA_025505425.1 Graphium colonna
ATTATATTTCTGAGATATGTGAAGTCCGCCAATCCGCACTTGGGCCGCGTGGCGGACTATGCCCTATACCCTCTGTCCAGAGGAGGCCTTTGCCCAGCAGTGGGACAACATAAAAATAGGCTGTTACTGTACTACTACTTATGAACCGATTGATAATTCCAAAAAAAAAAGGAAATTTCCCATAAAATTTTTAGGAAAATCGATTAAGTAGTTTTATTTATTTTTCTATTTTAAAAATATAAATTGGATAAATAGTTTGTTTTTAAAATAAAAAAAAAACAGAGAAGATATGTTTTAAAAGTGTTGTAATTTTCTTTGAAAATAAACTAGTGTTATTAGTTAAGAAATAGTTGTACTTGGCAACAACTAGCGGGATACCTCGAAGAATTTCTAAGACGTCAAAGAAACTGACAGTGCTGGTTGCTTTTACATCTATTCATTCTTGTACACATCCAATATATTCATAATAATAATGAAGCCATATTTATTGAGATGTATATAATTTAAGTATATATTTAATCTGTTTTGCATATGTATGTATTTTTTTAATTTTATTATCACCCGGGCCACACGAAAAAAGCTGAACACCCATATTATAATAGTAAATGACTGGCGAGTCATTTTCAATACTCGAGGAAGTTATATGAGGGGATTATGTATAAAGAATTAAAATATAATTAAATGTAAATTTTAATTTACTACGTAATTTATTACTTGAACATAATAAAAAACATATATAAAAAATTACACAACGTAAGTTCATCCTAGCGGACACGGCGCGGCCGGTGGTGAGGCGGGAGGCGCGAGCCCTCGGGGGTCGGTGATCGAATTGCCGATCCGGAACCGCGCCTTGCCTCGCCATCACACTTCATTGACTCGTTGAAATGTTTGGTCAAAAACTATGCCCCTAATTTTATTACATAAACACGATGACAACGGAGTACCGAGTGCTCTCCTTTAATTTTGTTGGTGACTCATTAATCATCTTGTATACTTATATATTTTATAAATAAAGTCCCTTGTCTCTCTTACTCCAAAGAACGTACAAATATTTTTTATTAAGTCATATAGGTACATAATGATAAAGAGTTAATCAAAAAAAAACTAAAATAACATCTTTTCAAGGCTTTATGGATTTTATCTTAAATTTTATCACCCGACATTTCGAACTCTTTACAGTGTAGGAGATGTTTGATGTCCTGGTGTCATTTGTCGATGATAAAATTTAAAATAAACCGCGAAAAAACCGTAAAGTTGTTTACCTTAAAAATTTCTAATATTCGCGTAAGTCTCAAAAACAAAATCTTTTTACGGCTTTAATTTCACTTTTACGGCGCCCTCGCCCGGGGAAGTACCACCGCCCTTTATAAAGTCGGCATAAAATAAATGCATGACTTTTGGGGATGCCGGATGACCAAGTCTACCCTTCTCTTTTCCCACTCCTTTTCCCTTCAAATCCATAATCCCAACCCACTGTTCTATCTAATTTCCCAGGTTGACAACACACTCGTGACTCTCCGGGTGTTACGCGTGTCTATTGGCGATGGGATCGGTGAACCGTCTGCTCGTTTGTCTTCCTTTCCATTAAAAAAAGTATAATTGAAATAAAGTTTATGTTATAAAGAAATATTTTTACAGCCAGGGCAAAGGTTTTATTAATGCAAAAATTAATAAAACCTTTGCCCTGGCTGTCATCAAATATCAATTTGGGAATACATTTGTTAATATAGAGATTTATTTTTAAGCATTTTAAGATACGTCTCATTTAATAAAACTCCATCGTCTTTGGAATCATTGCTGCCTTTAATTTAGTTCCACCTGTCCCGGCGTCTGTGCATCTGTAATGAAGTCTTGTAACTTAAATTTGACACACTTTCCGGTTATCGATTAAGCTGAAATTTTGCGCGCATGTAACGTAATATACATTATTACGTGACAATGCAATATTATAATGATTTAGAGCTGATCTGATGATGGACCTGGTCATAGGAATTCATTGATTAAACGAAGAAAACCCATCGAGTTTGGGCTCGTCTTGAAGGGTACAATACGCCTATAAAAGCTTGTTTAAAAAAAACTTTTTTTTTTATTTTAATTTATTTATAACTAACAAAATTTACAATGGTCACTGGTAGTCGGGGCTGACATAGATCCCGATATCGTACTTGAGGCCCAGGCCGCGTTCGCTCTTCATGCGCACGTTGACGAAGGAGTGGCCCACGCCGCCAGCAGTGATGTTGGCCGATGCCTTGCTGTGCAGCGCGTCCAGCATCTGGATGCCCTGGAACCACAAGTCGCTTATTCTCCCACTGAACATAAGTACTACATAGGACGATTTGAACGATGTTACCAACCTATATGGAAACTTAAAGTGAAATTTTAAATATATATATAATATATATACGTATTTGAGTGGAGACCACGTCTAGGGAAACGAAGGATAGTTGGCGCGCCGGCGGAGACTTGTGAGGAGGAGGGAGGCAGTGGAAAGCAATAGGTTGATATTGTTGTTATGAATGAATAAAAAAAATACATTTATTGACAGTAAGGAAAATTACATAACAAAAATTATCCATTGGCACCACACTAGGCAAGCCTGTCCTCTGGTTGCCACTTACGATTAACAGCGTTAATTTTCCAAAGAACGAACGTCGTGAAATGTGACCTACTTTTATACTAACGTATTACGTACTTGAGCAGTTAAAAAAAAATAAAATTAGTTGTCACATTCGTTTTAAACAATACACATGAAAATAATTTATAAATATATAAAATAAGACAATAAATACTCTATAGATTAGAAGAAGTCTGCATTATCTTTCGCAATTCTAATATTTTTTGCATGGTACTGTAATCTTTTTTTTAATTCTAAAATTAAATACCATCAGTTATTTCTTAGTCTATATGCCAATACATGTCCCATCAAAATTAGACCAGTAGTTTTGGAGATTACCATTCCAACTGACGGAGAGTCATAAGAGTTTGTTGGACTGTCTGTATATCTATACAGACAGTCCAATCTGTTTGATTGGCAAATTTTAAATTTTTTTCTCTTGTGAATTAGTACCGTGTTATTATTAAATCAATTTTTCAAAAGCTCTTTTTGTCATTAGGAATAGTTTCCTGAATTTAATTAATATCTATAAATTGGTACATTAAAAATATTTGTGTTATGATATTTAAGACATTTAACCATTTTTATTTTTTAATAAATTGCAGCCTATTATTGTAGCAGTAACATGAGTCAATATTAAATATATAGATCTTATGATGACTTTCATAAGAATATCTTTTTTTTGTGAAAAGGAAGACAAACGAGCTGGCGGTTCACCTGATGGTAAGCAATTCCGTCGGCCATAGACACACACAACATCCGGAAACTGGCGAGTGCATTGTTAACTTAGATTAGAAATTTCAACTTAATTTGGAAATATGGGTGGTATTGAAGTATATGCTGATACTTAAAATATGCGAACTAATTGCTTTAAATGATCCGTAAAAAAATATAACGTTTGAAACAAGAAGTGCAACCTATGTCCATTGTTCATTTAGTCTCGCAATTTAATTTTATTGTTACCCTATTGGATGCGGTCATATAAAAACATGCAAGCTACTCTCTATTTTACCAGTTTTTGGTTATGGGTTTTAATACATATACGACTACCTGTATACTTTTTGGTTCATATTTTCATTATAATATAACATCATACCTATAATAGCAGTTGTTTAATATGACTGTAAGTTCTGCGCACCAAATTGTTGTGATTGTATTATTAGTAACAGATGAAAAACAAAAGTTCGGTAACAAAATTGGGGTACTTGTAGATGATATCCAAATTTCAGTTGATGAAGTTGTGGCTATCGATAATAAGTATCTATATATTAATACGTGAAGCGAAAACTTTAGATCCCTTTTTACGAAAATTAAGCGGACGGAGAAGTATGAAATTTCGCACACTTATAGTTTATACAGAGGAGAAGTGGCGAATGCTAATATTTTTTAAAAAATATGCGTAAAAATACATATTTTCAATAAATAACACGTCACACACACTAAACATTCCCGTGTATTTAATACACACATGCATTCTGTCACAAATCATAAATCGAGTCTATTTGTTTTTGGTATTATTTAAGGGTTCCAAACTTAGGGGATTTCCCCCCAAATTTCAGGGGGATAATGAGTATAAGGGGTTTTAGGGGTGTTATGTTTTTAGGGATTTTAATAACTTGAAAAATATTTTTTTTATTCAAATTAAGAAAAATAAAGGTGTATTCAATTCGTACGTTTATCAGCAAGCCGGTCATAAAATTCTATGTCCAATTTCACATGGAACTCCGATACATTTGGAATCCAACACCACATTGCTTTATCAAGCATTTTCATTTGCCACAATAGCTTGCGCGAAATCGCTGTGAGCTTTTTGAATCATCGGAAAACATGCAATTTTTGATATGTAACATTCCAGACCTCATAACAATGATAATACCTCAGATTCAAAATGTTTCGCATAGCAAAACCTGCATTCTAAATCCATTAATCCACAATCATTACTATAAAGCTTTTGGAATGACATTTCGTGTAGATTTAAATGTATCCATCAAATTCACTACTTTATTCTGTGTATTATTAATACTCTTCGAATTTTCATCAATGTTACGGTGTGGCCGTGAGTTCCTTCTTCTTATATTTATTTGTAATAACGCATATTGTTTTAATATATTATGTATTTGTACAAATTGTCGTAAATTAATTTATTATTCATCTTTATATTTGACATACGGTAAGACTATAAGCAAATAATAGTGTTGCCAACTCTCAAAAATTTATTCTCCTAAGGACTCCCATTTCCTTATTCCCATTAAAAAACGTTCTAAAACTATATAATTTATAAAAAAACAGTAAAAGTTCACGGTTATTAAAACATAATTTACATTATTATACTATTGCAAATTTCTGTACAGAGATAAAACATAATCTTTTAAAAGTATATTATAGTAATATTATTTTAATAACTTAATTCCACATAATAAAATTTATTACAAATATTTTTGATAAAAACTCTTCAAAGATATCCAAAGCAAATTATTTTCTCCGTTTAACTTTAAATTAGACGTCGTGATTCGCAGACATCTGCAGAAAAAGTTTTGAGATTTGTATTTAAAAAATCATCAAAGTTTTAGTTTTCTGTAAAAGATAAGAAAACGCGACATATTGTGTTTCCGCGACATATTGTATATTATTACATTATATAAATAAGAAAACAATCAATCATATATTAAATACTATTCGCTTTCCGTAATTATAAATAACAAATTATAAAATTTTATTTAGACATTAGACCGTCTTTTCGCAATAAATTGTCAAGTGGCTTTTATTGTAACACGATATTGACGTTTTCTTCTAAAGTTTACATATGTCTTGCAGTGTTATCAACTTTGAAAATTCTTTTATCTTCTTACAAGTTAAGATGACACAATGAGACATAGAATTTCTTCTGTTTTGAACATCAAATTCGATTACTCAAACAACGCTTCTAGTTAGATTCGGTGGCCTAAGCAGTCGGTAATTATCTGACATTTCTCTACACACATTTGTATCTTCAGTTCACGCAAATTATGCACTGATATTTAAAATACTTGAGCACTCATCGTTTTCCTTGATGGTTCCTTATATGGACGAGGCTAAGAACGACTGAAGCGTTGCGACTGCTAACGGTGATGTACCAGTAAATACCTAGTCTCAAAGGAAGTACGAGCTTACTTTCACATTGTTGTGGAACAATGTTATCAAACGTCTTCTAGTGCTCGTGTTCTAACTGTAGGTAGTAGTGTGTAGGCCATTGGTTACCGGCACTCCCCTTACCTCATACTGGCACTTTGCTTGCCGCTTAGCCAGTGTTTTACGTATTTTTGGTATTGGTGCCCCCAATGTCGTCCATCATCAATGTATTTGTGTCGCAAACGTAAACAGCCTCGGACACCATAGGCTATCTTGCACACGAAACTCCGGTCGCATTTCCTGACATCATACTTAAAATGATAAAATTCGTCGGGCTTTCGTCAGCGTCGGCGTGTTAGTTATACTGGAGTCTTTAGGTCTGTTTTGACGCCAAAATTGAGGCAAGGAAACGAAAAAGAAAACGTTTACAAGTTGTATGCATAATCTTACATCATCTTTTACAAATTTATTTACATATGGTCTTATTTTCTAGATTCACGTTATTTTAGACATATTGATAGTCACGCGAGCTAATTTAATATATACAAGATTAATGCAACATCTGAATTACACTATATAATTAGAGTAAAGCGATATAAGATAGTTTACTTAAAGCTTTTAATCAGAATTTACTTAGCACTACTTTTAAAGATTTTCATAATTTTCTACTCACTATTTTACTTAAGCGGTCAGCAGTTTGTTCTTTTTAATTCCGCACAAAAGCTTAGGAGCTGCCCGATCTCTTAAGAGCTTTTGTACGTGGCCCATATACAGAGGACGTGTTTCCTCGTTAAGTTTTTTTTCAAAAAACGTAAGTATCGCTCATGCAATGTTTACTCAAATATTTTATCTATTTATTGTCTAGTACCAATTATACATTACATTACAAGAATTATTTGGATGAAAAAAGATTAACTCAATTATTGTTAGAAAATTTGCTTGCTATTTTGCAATTTAATATTGTAATTCTATCAAGTGTATGTATATGTTTATATGACTTGTAATTATGTAATAAAAATTGGCTTTATTTTTTTTTGTTGGCCCAATTAGAATAAGTTTTTTTTTAAAATGTAGTGAATCTACATTTTAAAAAAAAACTTATTCTATTTTCGAAGTGAGGCTAAATGCAATTATTATGTTAATTTATTAACTATTTCAAAAGAATTTAATAACTCATTAAAGTCGTTTTTTCAGATGTTACAGAACTTAGTAGATCCACATATTAAATTTTAAGTCAGATCATGTTGTGTTCCACCATATTCTATTATTACAAAATCTTAGCGAGTGATTTATATGTCTGACGTACCGCTTAAATACCGCATTGAAGGTAAAAACCTTTGTGTCCGTTTACCGCATTTATGTATTTTATTTAATTCCTGACGTTTTGAACCCTGTACAATTTTTGTAGTCACGAGACGAACTGAGGTGGTGAATGTCTAGATGTTATAGTCATTGCATGCAACTGTCGATTTCCTAATTATAACTGACTATTGGTCGACAAGTGGTCAAAATTCGACCGTAATTGACTTAAGTTATAAGTTTGGAAATTATATCATAATAGTATATTCATTACAACAAAATAAAAAAATAATATGGTTATATTTGACATTTAGTAAAAACTATACACAAATAATATTAAAGCCAAATATTCTCGATGTTATCATGGATTTTAAAAATAAAAGAAATAGGTAATTACAATTAAGCGAGTGAGTTAAATACACGATAGTTTATGTAGATAGGTAATATTTTTTACGGATTTAATGTATTTTTTGCATACTTTAAAAAAATAGTATACTGCACTCCTAATAATAAATTATAACACGAATATGACGGTGGGCCAGCGGTTCTATAACAACGCTAATTTTTAATAATGAGTAAATTTTTATTTTTATTCATGACCTTTTAGTATAAATAATACGTCAGAAAAGCATTTTACTACTGAATATTATCAAATGGATGACACCACCATTGGGTTAAAGGACGTTTCTATTGTTTAAAGCAAAAACATAATTTTATTAAGAGTCTTATAAACTATAGCTCATAATTTTGTAATTTTTTTAACTAGGTTTTAGGATATTAGGGAGTAGGAAACATCTTGTAAAAAATTGAACTTATATGATTAATATAAGAATACTGTAATATAAATGTACGTTAACTTAGCAAAATCAAAAATAATATATTTATACCATTGGTAAATTATGGTTAAGACCGCCTCCGTGGCCTATTGGTGTAGGCGCTTGCTTTTCAAACCGGAGGTCGTGGGTTCGAACCCGAGGGGAAACAACAAATTTATGTTGCTGTTTCTTGGTTGGTTAAGGGCAATGCGGGCTGATCACCCGATTGCTCTAAAAGCAAGATGATCCATGCGTCGGATGAGCATGTAAAAAGTCGGTCCCGGTTGTCAAGACACCTTTGGCAGTCGTAAAAGGATGTCAGTGCCTTCAAATAACCTGACAACTAATCCATCCGTCGAATACAGTTTATCCCTTTGGGTGAGGCGGAGGTCAGATGCCAGTCGCTCTTTGTAAAAACTGATATTCAGGTAATATTTGGTTGGATTAGCCGAACCCAAATAATTTGGGAATAAGGCTAGGAGGAAAAAGAAGCTAAATTATGGTTTAACTTTAAACGTACAAAAAAGGCACGAACAGATTGGTCTGAAAAATCGAATTCGTCTTTTACTTTTTTTATTAAAATAAACGGAAAAATATAATACGAAAATTCAGTTCTAATGCATTACAAGTTGGTTTTTGGTTATGTTTTAAATTAATAGTTGTTTAAATATACTAGTAACATTTGTGATTCATCTATTTATTTATATACTGTTAAATAGGGTATATTTATGGTGATAAAATTTACATTTTTTAAATTCTTATCTCTGTAAAATCGACTATATTTTCAAATCAAGATGAAAATGTAGTCGATCAATCGATTCAATTCCATCCAAATTCATTTTTCCATTTTAGTGTGACTTCGCAACAAACGTTCAAATTTCACATTCATTATTTCTGCAATAGAATTGTTCACGACAGATAAAAAACAGGAAAATTCTTGTACTTTAGCAACTCTACACACATAAAAGTAAACGTTACAAGTTGTCATCACAAGGTGTGTTGACATCTGGATGTACTCATCTAACATTTTGATAATTTTGTTCAACAATGTTCCATCTGTATATAACATTAATTTGAGCCTTTACTCTTGCCATTTTCTTTAATTTCGCGGATTTTATTTAATGACAGAGATGTCATCAATTTAAATCCGCGCTCTCCGCGTTTACTAATCTATACAATTGATTTGATTAATCGCTATTATATTTTTGAAATTTGATATGATAAATCGCTATTAGAATTTAACAGAGTTAATCTAAATGGAAGTTAACTTCAAACATTAATTCGTCGATTATTTATAAAGGGAAATTTTCTCCTGAAGAAGAAATATAAGATATTCCATCTAGTTTTGGTTAATGCTGGACGCATAAATGTCCACTTAATTTTACACAAAAATATCGGAATTAAATTTTAAACGTGTTATAAAAATTAATAAATCGAATCAAATTTTTTTGTTATAACAAATGGTTATTTGAGTTATTTAAGTTAAAAACAGTTAAATGTGATATTCCCTTTTATGCAATTATTTGTTTACAAATTAAAGCACTCAATTTTCAGGTGCTAGATTATAACATCCTTTCACAGCTTTTGCTGCACTTTTACGGCCACACTTGTCCAGGGAAGTAACTACCACCGCCCTTTATATTTTAATCGGCATAAAATAAATTATTCATGACTTTTGGGGATGCCGGATGGCCATGTCTACCGTTATCTTTTCCCACACCTATCCCCCCAAATCCTCAATCCCGACCTACCCCATCCAATAAGCCTATTGTATCCAATTTGCCAGGTTGATATCGCACTCACTACTCTACGGATGTTGCGTGTGTCCGTTGGCGACGGGATCACTTACCATCAGGTGAACCACCTGCTCGTTTGTCTTCCTTTCTATAAAAAAAATGGTTACACCAGAATTTACTTGTCTAGATAAACAAGTAAATTAAATAACTTCATGCGATTGATTTTAACATTTTCAAACTTTTCAAACTGATGCTGAACTTACGAAATACGAGCACTTAAATCTTGGGACAAGCTTTTCTAACATATTAATTATGGAATGACTTTATAAGTAGATAGTAAAAGTTTTAAAGAAAAATTTTATTTCATTCCTTTTAGCGCATTAGAATAAAAGCTTGTTTAATAAAAAGGTTTTTTACTTTTAATTTATTCTATTCTAAGCTTTGTTATTGAATTGTTCAGAAAATCTGTTGCAAACACTCACATAACCTAATAATTAAGGAAAATTTATATTAATACTATTATTTATGCTATTAATTGTTATATTATTAAATATAAATTAAAATTATGTATACTTATTTTTAATTATAAAAAACGACACCGTTTGAGTGCATAACCCTAAAAAATACACCCCCCCCACACGCACACACACACACACAGAGAAAGAGAGACAAAATTGCCCATATTGTTTTGGGTGGAAAGGACTGACTCCTGAGATGTAGGTTTAATTCCTAGTTCAGGATTCAGGGACTCAAAGTGTTTATAATTGTAATTTTGTAAACAAAGATTTATTATTTATTTATTATTACAAGCATTTGTAAAAATCTAATTGTTGATTTTATTTATTTATTTAATCAAGTGCTATTTTATTATAATTTTATTATTAACAACGGTAACAATGTGCAAAAATTATTGCTGTCACAGAAGAGGTATAAGCATACTAGATTACCTTTGTCTTAAAGAAGGTTGGCGTGAATGAGTATTATGAACGAACCGTATTGAGAACTCCATTTTATTTTAGTATAGCTTACAACGGAAACACCTTAAAATTCTTTGTTTACTCTAACATTTGAATACCTTAAAATAACGTAATACCAAATTAAATTACTAAATATATACTATAAAACATATGTACTAAATCTTTTCACGCTTCTAATGTTATATAATTTTATTGAGAAATATATAATATACACAACGGCTTAAATATAATGCGGGAATAAAGGTAATGCTACGATACATTTGCATACATATCGAATTTGTTGCAAAATGTATCCAATTTTAATTGCTAATTTATATTATGGTACTAGTCAATAAAACTCATCAAATCAAAAAGAAGTTTGTTTTTCTTTTATTAATCAATGGTTCTTTGTTGGTACCTTAGGGACAAGTTATGGCCAAGGTTGTTTGGATCAACTGAATGTCACCTTTTCTCCTGTAATATTTTAAACTGAAATATAAATATTAAAATGAAGTTAAAAAATAAAAGCAGTTATATGTTATGAAGTCGTATTATAAAAGAATTGTCAAACAGTGCGACAGATAGCAACGAAATATGTTGATATCGTAATTTTATAAAAATGTTGATTTTATGTTCAAATTAGTAACTTATTTTACTGTTTCTCTGAGTTTTTTTTTTACCGTAAGGTGCTCTGAAAAACTACTTTAATTTTTACACAAAAAAGATGAAATTAATTTAACCATTTTGAAGTTTTAGCGAGACTAACGAACTGCAATTATTTTTAAAATATTTCCCGCTGTATCACCCGCGTAGTTTTTTCATTGAACCTTGTTAACTCAATTATCATTATTAAATGAAAAGTTTATTTTAGTTATTAAATCATATCACAGAAATACTTTCAAAGTATTACATAGCGAATATTTTTAAATCTTAGCTATAAGAAGATGATGAAACAATAAAAACATTTTGCATTGAATTGATGTGATTCCCCACAATTTTTTCAATTGAATATCTGACTCTCGCAGATGCAATGTCGGATGACGTTAAAAGTGGATGGACCAGGTGTTGATTTCATTGTACAGAATAGTAGAAATACTTTCGTGAACCTGTTAGGGATTAGCCTAAAATATTTTCTTTTAATAAAAAAATATGTTTTTTTTAATTTTCTCCATAAAAAATAAAGTCCTCTTGAACAAATTACGGTTACGGTACTAATCTACTCAGAGATCAACCGATTGCGCAGGAGACATTACATTGCACAAATGTAAGCGCAAACACAGGGGCTGACTCTATCGCTTTACTCTCATATCCTGATGTCTGCCAACCGAAAAGAAATTAGGCACTTTGAATGACTTTTTACATGCTCGTTCGACACTTGTGCCTTTTTTATTTTCAGGTAATCCGTTAATCAGCTTACGATGCCCTAACACATTAAAAAACTGGCCAAGAGTGTGTCGAGCATGCATATGAAAGTGTTCCGTAGCCATTCGATGGTCCGTCCGAACACTTGACAGAATAAATACCGACAAATTTCATTTTGCGGTTGACTCCATACGTTATGGATATTTTTATACAACTCGACAAACTTAGGTACTATAAGTACCTAAGTTTGTCGAGTTGTATAAAAATATCCATGTATATATATGATACCAAGTTCGCTATAGTCTTCCTGAAAAGTACGTAGTTAGAGGTATATATCACATAATTTTTTTAGAGTTATTGTAATAATATTTCAAAAGTTGAGGGTGAGGGGACGCTCTAATTTTAACTTTGCATTTAGATATCTTGGGACTGGGAGGTTTGATCCACATGGTTTCTATAAAGTTTTTGTTGCATTTTAAGAGACCATCCCAACAATACCTTACACAATGGAGTAAATCGAAAAATATTTCATTTTGCGGTTGACTCGCATAAGTTTTGTTAAGACAACTGCATAAGTTTGTCGAGTTGTATAAAAATAAATACGTATGATATCGAGACCGCTATAATTTTCATTTAAAGTATTTACTTATATATCACATTTTTTTCAGGATGATTTTTATAATATTTCAAAAATTAAGAAGGGGAGAGTGGAATCTCTAATTTTAACTTTGTATTAAGATATCTTGAGGGGGGTTTGATCCACATAGTTTTTAAGAAGTTCTTGTTGCATTATAAGAGACTTTTCCTACGGTACCCCACACGATGGGGTAAGTAAAAAAAGTGATTTCGTTGTATGGGAGGAGTGAAAAAAATATTTTTACATAATTTTAAATACCAATCATTTGATCTTCAATATACTTCTCTCCACCAATTTTCGTGACAATCGGTGCGGAACCGGCGGAGTACGAGCCCGGACGGACAGGCGGACAGATATGACGAAACTATAAGCGTTCCTAGTAGACTTCGGAACCCTAAAAACAACAACATAACTTTGTTGTCCTCTCCCCTCCCCCGTGGCTTTTGAATCCAAGACCCCCGATTTTTAAGTGACCCCCGGAGGCAGTTAACTTTAAGAAGATGATTAGATACATACGTGAACATGTCATAGTAATCGCTTGTAACGTTTATATATTAACAAAAATACCTTTCCATAAATTCTAGTTGGATGAAATATAAAAGATAGAATATATGTATATTCCAAAGGACAAAACATATTTTTAAATGGTGTGCCGTACCAAGTTGCAACAAAATCAAAAACTTTTGTTGAAATCTAATTAATTATTTTAACTGCTACAGATGTTCTTTTCCGGGTTGCAGATATATTAAATAAAATGGGAAAATCGAATCATTAAAAATATTTTCTATTGTATTTTAAATCTCTGTGCACGATTTTGTAAATATCAACTAGGTAAAGCAAATATATACTTTTTACTTATTTAAATTGTTAACCCTATTCAAAAATCTAATCCATGAAGCATAATTTGGTAAGAAATTATGGCAATTAATACATTTTAATGAGAAGGTATGAGAATTTTTGATACAACTTTTGGGCATCTCCTTTGAATCTAGATAATGAAAAAACTAAATTAATAAATTCCCCAATAAATTTATAAAATCATTAACATTAAAAAGGTGTGATAAAAATATTAATCTCACATGATCTTTCACATATTTGTATGCACCCTCTATGAAATTTGTCTGAAGCCGTTTGGCCTGCGAAATCGCAGCCTTTTACCATTATTTTTTCCTAGTGACGAGTGACAGTGCTCCTGCATCGTGCAGTCGGGGACGTGCAGGCACAACGCGGCTATCACACCGCGCCGCGCAAGATGCGCCATAGGCCGCGCATGAGTGCCAAGTCGTCACGAGAACCCTTCTGACCTATTTCCCGCTTTGTCGTGATACAGGGTGCCGGTGTCCGCTTTTGATGCGTACTGGAGGGAGGTGGATAGTGAATGCGTCTGACTCGCCCCTGGCCTGTCCAGGCCAGGCCAGGTGGCTCTGAACTTTCAACCACTGTTTTTGTGCTCCGCCACCAAGAAGGATTCGCGGGGAAAAAGGAATGTCGGTAAATTACAGGCCGCTCCGACGGCCGTGCGGCTCCGACAAGTCATCCTTTCACAGCTTTTGCTGCACTTTTACGGCCACGTTCGTCCGGGGAAGTACCACCGCCTTTTGTAATGTCGGCATAAAATAAAGTATGCATGATTTTTGGGGATGCCGGATGGCCATGTCTACCCTTTTCTTTTCCCACTCCTA
>JAOCPS010188276.1:0-14209 GCA_025505425.1 Graphium colonna
ACGCATAAGCATGCGTTAGGCACCTCCCTCCCTTCCCACACTGCTTGTGCGTGCGCTCTCGTGCACGATCATGCAGAGAAAACCACCACCAAGCGATAATGTTAGCAGGACCATGCAGAATCCCTCACCAGCATGCAGGTTGTCACCCTCACACTCAGTGTGAGGGTAACAACCTGCATAAGGGATTTTTTCGCAAAATATTGGTAATTAAACGGTCTTATAGAATGTGCTCATATTCAATTCAGTACCTGTCCGGATTTGGATCAGAGTTCAGCTCGGAAGATCCGCGGCGACCGGGCGCGTTGCCCGTCGGGCAGAACTCACCTCAGAAGTGTCCTTACGGTCTCTACGCCGAACAGCTTTCAGGTTCTGCTTTCACCGCTCCTAGAGCCGACAACAAACGATCATGGCTGTATAGGTACGTACTATTTATATTATTTGCTATTTCAATACGTCAACTCATGGGCGTACATATATAAAGGGGGGCCCGGGTGGGCCGTGCCTACCCCAGGATGTTGGATTACTGATTTAAAATTCTAGGCACCTAAGAAACCATAGTAGGGGCCAAGGCCCCCCTAGAAAATAACCCTAGATACATACGCCTATGCGTCAACTGCTTCTATGACCTTTTATTGGTATACAAATAGGAAAGAAAAACATAAAGATGAAAGCTTGATGTAATCGTTATCCGACGTTCGATTATGTAATATATCCTTATTGATAGTGCAAGATATATAAAGCAAGGCCACTTTCGTGGCTCTATGGTATAGAGCATTGCTTTACAAACCGGAGGTCGTTAGCTCTAAATCGAGGAGAAAGATTTGATGTTGTTGTTTGGCTGGATCCTGATCCATCCTAGCATTACGTGCCAAAAAATAAAACGATTCATGCCTTGGATGGGCATGTTAAAATCCGGCTTCGTTTGTCGTTAACACCTTTGACTAAGTATTGGATGTCTGTTCCTAACTGGAGGAAATAACCTGACAACTCAACCATCGTTTGAATTCAGTTTATCCCTTTGAGCTGTTGAGGTCAGATGCTATTCGCTCTGATTTTTGTTCACGTTAACGCTTTATTAAAAACTACAAAATCATAAAGTTTTTTCAGTATTTAGTAAATTTGTTTTAATTACATTATATTTATTATATCATTTACATACAGTGTGCACATGTGTTTATAAAATGACAAAAATATTTTACTGTTAAAACTTTAATGTTGCAATGACAATGTTTCAGGATTCGTCCATCAGTTGTTCACCAACCTTTTAAGAGAACCGATGTTGCCAAATATTTAAGTCATAAATGGGACGATGAAGAGCCGGACCCCAATCAGGTAATAACTGTTACCCAAATGTTATAAAATTGTACATTTATAAATATTATTGAAGACTCCGTGAACTGTTAATAGATATATTTATAAGCGCTAAGTGCGCAATTTAAACTCTAACTAGAAAGGGGTGTAAAATAAAATGTGTCTAATTGGTAAGGGTATTTGTCTAATTCGTTTTCGCCGCCTACGTAGCCTAGTGGCATGGGCACTTGCTTTACAAACCGGAGGTCGTGAGTTCGCATCCCGTGGGGTGACAACGACTGTGTAATTGTTTCTTGGCTGGGTTAGGGCATTGCGGGCTGCCTAAAAAGGAAGATGCATGCGTTGGATGGGCATGTAAAAAGTCGGTCCTTGTGTGCCTTCAAATACCCTGACAACTAATCCATCCTTAGATAGTGAGTTTGTCCCTTTGGGTTGCGGAGGTCAGCTGCTAGTCGCTCTGTGCACAAGCTATTCAGGAAATATTTGCTTGGATTAGAAGCTGACCTCAAGTAATTGGGAATAAGGCTAGGAGGAAGAAGAAGATAATCGATTTAAAAAAAGATATATGTTAATTCTACGGCTTTACCAACAGTCCCGTTGGATGCCGTTCGATATACCACCGTCGAATGAGAAGGTGGATTTCGTGGCCGGGCTCCATACGGTGTGCGGTGCTGGTGACGCTCGCGCTCGCCACGGCATCGCGATACATGTCTACCTCTGCAACGCCTCGATGGACAAGAGCGCCTTTTATAGCAGCGATGGAGACTTATTGATAGGT
The DNA here is from genome assembly GCA_025505425.1 of Graphium colonna. Lineage (NCBI taxonomy): Eukaryota > Metazoa > Arthropoda > Insecta > Lepidoptera > Papilionidae > Graphium > Graphium colonna. The sequence goes on from JAOCPS010188276.1 coordinate 2,090, forward strand.
AACTGTATAGACATAAATTGCGCTCCGTGGTTTCACCCGCCTTAAGATCTGCTGCTTAGCATGTGAGGGTATGACCCTAGGCTATCGAGCATGCCTAAGAATATACGGCATGAGGCTAAATGGAGCAAATTAAAAAAATATTAAATGCTTTGCTACAAACTCAGATTAGAGGATAATCTAAAATAATAATAGTTTATTCTCTAATCTGAGGCTACAAATACTTGAGTGGTATTTGTATTCATAGCATGCAAATGTCACGTGAGTTATATATATATTCTTTTTTTTTCACAATTTAAATTCTTTTCTGTAATTTTATATTTATCTTTTTAATATTGTTAAATAACATATGTATAATCATTTGACAGTGCCGCAACAAGGAAATTTGAAGATTACCACAGAATTCGGAATAATGGAAGTGGCACCAAATGAGATAGTAGTCATTCAACTTGGCATGAGATTTGCCGTGTCCGTGGATGGCCCAACTCGGTACGTGTATTTTTATTATAAAGATTGTGTAAAATATGATAGTGGTATATTAATAGTTTTAGAAATCGATATTACTCTAATAAAACGAAGTCAATTTATAGTTAATTTCACATTTTAAGTTAAATTTTAAAAAGAAACTCTCACGAATTTATCAGAAACGTGGCCTTGGTTTTACTTTGCAATAATTTATGTGGTAATTAATATGTATTGTTAATTAATATTTTTTGTAATTAATATAGTACATGGACAACACAAGAGGAGCTACAAATGTTGCCGGCCATTGAGATTTACGAGTACATAATAATATTATAAATGCGGAAATTAGCGATGTTGTTATGAATTTTGGTCATTCTATTAGTTGAAAACAGCTGGATTAACATACAAAATGGGTTTTTGACAAATCCTAAAACCATCTAGTTTTTTTAAACGACTTCAAAAAAGTATGAGGTTCTAAATCGACTGTACTTTCTTTTGTATGTTTGTGACCTGATTTCACCTCAAATTATGAACCGATTTTTAAAATTATTTGTCTATTCGAAATTATATAGTTACGAGCTGGTACACGGTACCTACAGTTAGTTTCTAAAAAAAAGAGTGGTTCACGACCATTAACTTCCACGGTGGTTAAATAAGGTTTCGCTTTTTTCTCTGTACAAAAACAATCAATACATTAATTTAAGTATCTTTTTCTATATCATGGCTTGTTTTTACCAGAGGATATATACTAGAGGTATTTGATGGCCACTTCAATCTGCCCGATTTGGGGCCTATAGGTGCCAATGGTTTGGCCAACCCGCGGGACTTCCTTACGCCTGTTGCGCGTTATCATGACGAGGAAATCCCTGGTAAGTAAACACCTTGATGTTATTTATTGAAAGTGGTGGTAGAGCAATATCATACCACTAAATTTTGCCCGGAAACGTTTTATTTTGGTGATCTGTGTTTTTAATCACTTTACAAAAAAATCAACTGAGACAGTTATCATATAAATTAAGTTAAAAGATAACTCCTTTGCTACTTTCTTTCATAAAAAACGTATCAGATACCAAAGGCTATCTTTGAAAGTAAATATCATGACCATGTTAACACCACTTCAGGTAATAATCACCAGTTATAAAACGACTTTTATATAAACAACTATTTACGTAGATTTTTTAACTGACTTCAAAAAAATGTGAATGTTTTTATTTATCCTATTAAATTTGTGTTGCCTCGGAACACTCTCGTGGACGTCCGTAAATGTATCATAAACATTGATTTAATAATTTGTTTCTTAAAGCAAATAACTGGATGTACATAACATGAATGTAGGCAACGGTGAGTATAGGAGATTGTTAGTTCGAATGCCAGCGGAGGACAATGATTTTTAGTTATTTTATCTTAGTTGTATTGGTTGGGGCATGTGGTCTAATCACTCGATTAGCAGAAAATGAACGATTACCATGTATCGGATGCGCATGTGCAAAATTAGTCCTGTGCCTTATTTTTCCCCAGTCGTATCTTCATCATTATCCAAACCGATAGCTATGAAAATAGAGAAACAGAGAGTACTGCCTTTGTGCACTATAATTTATCTAGGTAGATTGATGTCGTGGCCGAAATTCAGTCAGGAACTAATTTATCATAAAAAATTACTTCTTAAGGAACTGAAACCAGGTTTGCATTTTTCTTTGAAAATTACTTTTCTTATAAATACTATTTTTTGTTATAGGATTCAAAATCATCAGCAAATTCCACGGCGCTTTATTCGAAGCGGTACAAAAACATTCACCATTCGACGTAGTCGCGTGGCATGGAAATTACGTGCCCTATAAATATGATTTGAGCAAATTCATGGTGATTAACTCCGTGTCCTTCGACCATTGTGTAAGTACTACTAATTCTCATATGATTTACTATGCAATGGAGGGATCTGGGAAGGACTGCACTTTTCTTAAAGTTGGCAACACTTGTAAACCTTCTGATGTCTGTGGGCGGCGGTATTCGCTTATTATCCTGCCGAAGCAAGTTATTTTTTGGTGGTTTGCCTTAGTTACAAAAATTCAATATAAGCACATTAAAATATATTACAATAAGTACGCTTCGTTTTTGGGATTGCTCTTCCATTTGCTTAATCAATCACATAATATGTCTGTTTATTGTACAATCTAATACAGTATCTATAAATATAACACGTTTAGTGATTGAAAACCATCATAATCATAGTTTTTTACGATAAAATGAGAATTGTTTTCTTATTTGCTTAGACGAATAACCATCATTTGAAACATAACTTTTACTGATTTTTTTATTTTACCAGGATCCGTCGATATTCACCGTACTTACATGTCAGTCTACGAAACCTGGGGTTGCTATCGCCGATTTTGTAATTTTCCCACCACGGTGGTCAGTGCAAGAGAACACATTTAGACCGCCATATTATCATCGTAAGTTGACAAATTCTATCAAATAATATTTTCAGGTGCGCTTGCTAAATATTACAGTGACTCCTAAAATCAGAGTAAGTATTTGGTGATGAAAGAAACCGAAGAACTTCTTCCTTAAACATGTCCCTTAATATATCTGTAACGTTTAGTTTCTAGTTTTGTTGATGACCATTAACATTTATACAACCGAAAAACATGAAAAATTTACGCTAAATATGGCATAGGTAATTAAGAGCGATCGCAATGCAATAGTATTAATTCCAAAAATGTTCCGATAGCAGCACTATTTCGAAGACAGTCGGCGATTTCATAAATCAGATCTTTCTCACTCCGTGTGGTTAGGCTTCTTTATTCATCTTTTTTTTATGGAAAGGAAGACGGTTCACCTGATGGTAAGTGACCCCGTTGCCCATTGACACGCAACATCCGGACTGTCGCGAGGGCGTTTTCAACACAGGAAATAGGATAGAATAGGTTTATTGGATAGGATAAGGATTTGGAAGGGAAAGGAGTGGGCAAAGAAAAGGGTAGACCACCCGGCATCCCAATGAGTCATGCATACTTTATTTTATGCCGACTTTATAAAGGGCGGTGGTACTTCCCCGGGCGAGCGCCGCCGTTAAAGTGCACCAAAAACTGTGCAAAGATGTTATGCTCTACCACTTCACCTAATTCATTTCATAATTTAAAGCATATATATCTTTTTTCATTTAAGTAATCATTAGTATCATTATATCCTTTAACACTCAAACGTTCCTTGATAGTTTCTTTTAAATTTATTGATAGATAAGTTTGGAACATTTTCAGGTATTTTGTTGTAAAAACGTATACATTGTCCCAAAAAAGATTTACTTATTCTTATCAGTCTACATACTGGAAGAATAAACTTATGTTTGTTCCTTGTATTTCTGTCACGCACGTTGCTGTAATGAACTAATGCAATTTGTTTGCTGATGAAAGAAACCGAAGAGCTTCTTCCCTAAACATGTATCTCAATATATCCGTAATATTTGGTTTTTAATTTTGTAGATGACCATTAACATTTACCTTTTTAACGTTCATAAGAGCACACGCCGTATACCTACTGTCTTAATATGGCATAGGTAATTTAGAGCAATTCAATAGTAGCTTTATGTTGGAAATGAACGTCTTTATGAGCTTTTTTTCTCCAGAAACTCCAAAAATGTTTCGATAGTTCCAGTTGGCGCTTTTATATATCAGATCTTTGTCACTCTGTGTTGTTAAATTTCTTTATTCAGCTTTCTTTTATGGAAAGGAAAACGGTTCACCTGATGGTAAGTAAGGTAATATCCCGTTGCCCATAGACAAGCAACATGCGGACAGTCGCGAGTGCTTTGTCAAGGATTTTTAAGGGAAAGGAGTGGGCAAAGAAAAGGGTAGACATAGCCACCCGGCATCCCCAAAAGTCATGCATCCTTTATTTTATGCCGACTTTATAAATGGTGGTGTTACTTCCCCAGGCGACCGCCGCCGTAAAAGTGCAGTAAAAGCTCTATAAAGATGTTATGCTCTACGACGAACTATAGAGTTATTTCATTACTAAATAATTTGTCCGCTTTGTTTTTTTTTGATGAGCCGTGGTATCTCAGTGTCCGGGCGCTCGCCTTCAATTCTATTTACTCGAGGCCAACCTGAGTTCGATCCCTGGTGCCGACACCAATGATATTGTCAATTTTCTGATTGCAATCTTAAGTGCTAATTTACTACGTGCTCTGCGGGGAAGAGAAACGTTGTGAGGAAACCTACATATTTTAGAAATAATATTTCTGAGATACGTGAAGTCCGCCAATCCGCACTTAGGCCGCGTGGTGGACTTATGCCCTATACCCTCTGTATAGAGGAGGCCTTTGCCCAGCAGTGGGATATTTAAAAAGAGACTGTTATTTGTCCGCTTATATTAGTTGAGTTAAAGGGAACAGGTGGTAACACTGCAGAGTATCTATTCAATTCTCAGGCAACTGCATGAGCGAGTTCATGGGGCTGATCTTCGGGTCGTACGAGGCGAAGGAGGGCGGCTTCCAGGCAGGAGGCGCCTCGCTGCACTCGATGATGACGCCGCACGGGCCGGACGAGCAGTGCTTCGTGTCGGCCTCCAACGCGACCCTGGCGCCGCAGAAGATCGCCGTCGGCACTCAAGTTAGTATATTGGCAACAAGTGTGAACTACCAACCTTAAAAGGGACATTCTAGCCTTTTATATCAACCGAATCTAAGCTTTACTGCTGAAATCTTTCACTTATCCGTGCTAATAAAAATGTTTCAAGGCTACCTGAGTTAAGCACCTTAGCACATATACGTTCTGAATTTTCAATTTGTTCAAAATGAATCCTATGGTTTATAGACTATCAGTATGTCAAATTTCATTGAGGCTCATTTATCCGTTTCTGCGTCATGGATTAAGATACACCAAACGTACAAAATTTAACATTTGTAACTTAGTAAGATAAAGACAAAGGACTTACTAATTACACTAAATTGCACATTACCTATATATTACGATTAAACAGTTTTGCTCTATTTTTGGCCAATTTTTTGTGTATGTTTATTTGATATCTCAAAGTTAATTGAGCCAGATATTTGATGAAAAAAGATCTAATGAACGGGTCATTATTGCGTCTCAGGTATTATATAGCAGGTTTAGGCAAGGAATGTTTATTTACTTTCTCTATGTGTAACTGGAACAATTTGTGTAGGTATATAATAACAGATATTATTAAACATCGTGAACTTTTACCACCATTGAAGCTTTCTACAGGCAAAGAGCCCTTGAGGAACCTATGTAAATTAATTGGTATTAAACTTTACTAAGTCAAGCTCTCCATTGACTCTTTAAGGAAACCCTCTAAGGTGGAGGCACAATAAGTTAGACGCCTCAAGGAGAGAGAAACACGAAAGCTTGTTATCTATGCTAATATAATACAACTGAAGACTTTATAGTTTGTGTGTTTGTTTTAAGACGCTAATATAGAAATTGTGGCTAGTAAGAAGCTTTTATATTTGACAAATAAATTAGTCAGGTTATCTAACATCACGCAACAACTTCTAAAAACCGAGCAGATAATGATAAGGCTGGTGATACTACGAGAAAAAGATAGCCATTTAACATTTAGCAACTTACTCGTGGAGAATTAAAAAAAATACAATAAATTATGTTTTTATTTATTAATTAAAGCCATATTAAAAATAATATATTAACAGAGAAATATAAATTTTCAAAATTCGAATATGAATGCAATTTCGGGAAGTCCTCCTTTTAACCTTTTTTTACAATAATTTATAAACTTTCAAAGTTATTTTTAACTTTACGAAAATTTACAAATAAACGTGAATTTAAGCTTTTTTTACGGTTAAACAAATATAAGTACATATTTACTTACTATATTAATTTAAAGCACTGTTGCCTTACAAGCATAACCTAAAATATGGTTTAAAAATTATCACCTCAAACATAATAAATAAAATACAATTATTATATCTTTAATAAGTGAAACATTCCTTTCCTTAAATATATTTGTACATGTTTCGATCTATTCTATCTCCCTCATTAGCCTAGATAGATACATTATTAATATAAATAAAATCACAAACTTTAAAAAAATATTTTTTTTTTCGAATTATTTTCACTTATAACTGTAATAATCGAATGAAGTATAGGTAAGTCTAAGAAACCTTTACAGTCAACCAAGATTAATAGTATCTTTCAAAAGTATTTAATGAGAATTTAAGAAAGTATTTACAAAAGATAGGCTTCTATTAGGCTGTAACTTTAATATTTTTTTTTCTCTTTACAGGCTTTTATGTTCGAGTCCTCATTAAGCATGGCTATTACAAAATGGGGCATGAAGACGTGCCAGAAATTGGATGCCAAATATTACGAATGCTGGCAAAAATTACCTAAGCTGTTCTCGGATAAAATTAATGTTTAATTTTTTTTCTATTATACTGAACAATTACTTTTCTAAATCTGTAATAAACGATTTAACAAACAATAACTGTGTGATCATTTTAATAAATTACATTTTTAAATATATGCGTATAATTGTAACAACGAAAATTAACATTCCTGTCATATTCCGATAACAACCGTTATAACGCAAAGAATTCTGTGCATATGTCTGCAATAAACCACATTCCACCTTCTTTTTTAAGAGAGAGTAATCATTTGATATGCGAATCATAAAACAACTCATTCCTGGTGAGATTTCTACAGAAGGTCCCTTCACCTGTAACGCATCAACAACGGTCGTGTTTTGCATAATCACAGTTTTCGATATCGTATTTTTAGAATTAGTAACATTATTTATACTTTCTGTTATATTGTAAGTAGTAACTACATTACTTTTTATTTGAGATACAACATTTTTATTTTCCTCCGCCTCCCAAATGAAACTTGACATAAGATTGCAATTGATCCTGGTCTCTTCATATTCGCCGTTGGTTTTACTGATCCCTAATTTACATATCTCTCCAGGTCTACTTCTGTACTCTCTATGTGGATCGTAGTGACCGTGACTTGCTGACATTCTTCCCAAATTATACAATGCCAATCCGGTAAGCAGATTATCAAATCTACTACCAGAATTTCGGTACTCGTAAATATACATCGGTGGACTGGAGTGGTAAACGGGATGATTTACAGATCCGTAACTTATATACTGCGGTGGGCTATAATGATAATGGTGGTGCACTTCGGACCTATGGGTGTATTGGTGGTAACTCGTGGGTGCGTGATTTTGGTACGTTGTGCCGCGACTCTTTTGGGTATACTGATTGCCGGATAATCCAGTTGAATGTGGTGTATACTGATTGCCGGATAGTCCGGTAGAATGTGGATAAGTGTGAGCACCTCCTGATCCGGTACCAGAATAACCGTGTGATGGAGGGTAATGCCCGGACCCTCTACTATATCCGCCTGATCTCTTCGCGAGAGCCGGCGAAATTATCACCAAAATGAGCGCGATTGTGCAAACCGACATGTTGCCGCTACGAATGACAGAGTTGGACTAAACTCGTGAGTGATAAAGGACATTCGATTTCATTCCGCCCCGAGTGACTAGCAATCCCATTAAAAAGCGACACGCACGGGTGTGGTACACAAACATTGGGGGTGACCCATCCCTATGACGTGGGCAGTGTAATGTAGTGCGATTTGAAAACATCGATACTGCCAAATTTATCCGTTCGTGTCTACATTGAAGTTATAGAGAAAATTATTGTTTTTAATGTTTATTTTTTGTTTTAATCTCCCGTTGATATCTCAAAGTTAATTGAGCCAGATATTTGATGAAAAAAGTTCTAATGAACGGGTCATTATCGCGTCTCAGGTATTATAAGATTTTAGCATATACCTATAGCAGGTTTAGGCAAGGAAAGTCATAAAGTTGCACTGCATTGCACTCGGCCTAGTCGTTACATATTTTTTTAAATAATATATAATTTTATAATATATTTATAAAGTTGTATTGTTTTTATTGATTATAACTTACTTAGAAAGTCATCTTTCTTCTTGCCGAAATCTGTTATGTATATTAAGTACATTCCAAATAGAACAAACAGATTTTGTCGGACTTCCCCTGACCTCACGAATCCTGCGACGCTTTCCATTACCTTTGATAACGGTTCACAAACACCGAACATAATCACTGAGCATTTCGTTAGCTAACTCCAAGTTGGAACTGACAAAAAATTCACATAAACACACATCAAACGTACTCTATTTTGTCAATAAGTATAATTTAGCATTGTTACGCATCACAAATTATTAAATTGTTTATTTATTTATCTTTTTTTAAAGATATAAACACAATAAAAAGTTTTTATAGGAATTTATCGCCCGTTAGAACTTAGGGTTATAAAGCCTCGTCCCATTAGAAAGACAGTTAAATGCCGACTGGATACCCACAATGGCCTGGCATCTTCATTTTTACCAGTTAAAGAATAAAAATTTACAAAATTCTAAGTCTAAAAATTATTGCTTACTGATAGAATCTTCAGATTCACGCCATCTTGTGTAGGCATCTTGCTACTAAAGAAACTCGAACGCGCCGCATTGAAAAATAATGTACAACTGGAACAACCGTTAGGTCGAAAAATGGACTATAAACCAAAACCATATAATTTGTATCTGTTACAATTCATCTGGCCATCCGCTGCTCATTGTAGATTTTGTTAAAAACTTGCAGCACAGGATAAATAGTTTTAGTCCTTAAAATGTAATGTCCTATATAAGATTATAGGTGACATTGACATAGAGGCGACAAGTGGTTTCTAACGATCCTCCAAAAAGCTTGCCTGGGACTCATTACTTTCGAAATTCGTAAAAAAAATTTTTCTTTGCTATTCTATATCGCTCTCAATACAAAATCATTGATATTCGAAACGAAAAGCACGTACATTGGCCATAAAATAACATAGTAGGAAGGCCATAAATAGGAAATAGAAATCGGTATCCGCAGATAAAAATATTTTTCATAATGCCTATTCTCTAATTACATGTGTTTATAATACTATTATCTATAAATATAATAATCTGGAACTGGCTTTTTAAAATGCATTTTGAGTCGAGACATCAGCTACCAACAGCAGTATGTGCTATTTACTACAACTATAATTCTGATTTTTAATTGTCCATACATCGGCTGACGACGCCCTTGAGTCTGTTTGAACCGCCGTAACTTTCGTATATTTTGAAATTTTAGTGAGTAAAGTCAAAATTGTAAAAAAGAAAATGGTGTACGCAAAATAAACACAAAATTATTACGATAATTCTTTAATTATAATATTTAGCAGAGCTTAGAAATACATTTCATTTCTGTAACATTAATTGGCGGCGTTCAGTCGCGTCACCGACGCACTATCAACGGAAACTATGCCTTGTGACGTACATATAAGTAATAAATTAAAAATGGAATAGACTCCTAACCGAACCGAACGTTTTGAAAACCTCTCTCGCCTCAGTAATAACAGGTTGGCTAACACGCACACTGAAATTATTATTTAAACCTGTTTATAAATAAAAAAGATGTTTTGAAAATGTACTCGATGAGATTCCCGTGCGTGTTAGCTACAAGGATCAGCCTCCCTTATTTATTTTTAGAAACATCGCCCAATAGTTAAAATTACCATAATACTTTCGCATATAGACTAACATACCACTTTACTACGGAAATTAAAACAGCTTTAGCCAATTATTGTTAGTAAGAGATCGAAATGAGATCTTTAATGCTCAAAACACAGTTAGTTATCCATGAAAAGTTCTAACAATTTATTTTTTGTGTGGTTTTAATTAGTCTAAAACAAAAGCGTTATTAACAATTGTGCATGTTTCAAACATTGACCACTTGAACTCACACAACCACTATAACATTTAATCTCATGAATATGTATTAAAATTTAATAAGCACTATTGTATAGTTTTTATAGATAATTACTTACAAACATAATTTAAAGAGTTAATTCCGTACTGAAAGTAAACAATTGATTTCCTAACAAGATCATTACTGAAATATAGTTTAGATGCAAACAAAAAAATGCTAAACAATGTCATAACATGATAACTTGACATTCAAATATAGAAAAGGTTGAAGTGCTTTTATGTACATGTGATTTAACAATTAAAAAAACTGTTTCACACTAATAGATAATTGATGCCAAAATTTTTTAGACCCAAATATTCTGTAGCTCTTTTTCGAAGTAAATCATTTTTTTAATAAATGTTTGATTCTAGAATATATGTGCCTTATGAAGTATAGTGCATTGCATAAAATGCATTGTAAAATAAAAGAGATAATATTTGAACTGAATTTTTCAATTATATTTCTTATTCTGAAAAACTTAATTCAATGCAGCTTTTCAAGCAAATTGGCATCATAACATTGTTTATGACTTTATTTTAATTTTTTAAATATTATTATCAATGGCAATTTATTGTTGTTTAACAATGTCAATAGTAATTGCATGAGCTATCTATATTGATAATACCTAGAGAATGGAAACCTACAAGGAGTCAATTTTATTTTTACTTTAACTCACTAAATATCGAAACCAGTCTTAACACATTTCTAGCTGATTTTTCAAATAATGCCATATCTAAGCTTGACCCAAACCGAAAACATGGAAAACAAAATCTGTCGATCACTAATGCTGAACTAGATCTAAGATATTTTCTAAGAGCCTATGATTAAATGCCAAGTGGTTTATGTGAGATCAATTGTGGTGGGGAGGTGAGGTTCAATGGATTGTGTCGCCTCTTTCTAGCCGTGATTCACGTTCACGCCCGACTCTAACTCCGAGGCCGGTGTTTCGGGTTCTTCGTCGTTGTATATATTTTCGGCCATCTGCCAAACCTGTTAATGACATTATTTTAATGTTAATAAAATCTTTAATGCTACCTTTCCATGTGTATTACATATTTTCCTTAAAAAAAACATTTATATACTCTTTTTACAATTTTTTTTCTTTTCCTTAAAATACCGTTTAAAATATTTGTAATGAATTTTGAAGCAACTATAACATTGCAATAAAATAGTAACATTGATATAAATTTTTTAACCGAATTATAATTGAAGAGGGATTATAATTCGGATGTTTCTATTGTTTTTATGTATGTTCACGCCATTTATGAACCGATTTTAAAAATTATTTTTTATCTGAAGGGTATTCCTTCGAAAAGATCCGCTAAAATTTTCATCTCAATCCAATTTCAAAAAATACAAATTTGAAGTAGGTTTTTGTAATTTACTGCGAAAATAAACTTGTCTAATAAAAACCATTAATGGGTGAAAGAATTAAATGTTTCAATTACTATAAAGTATTGTTCCTTATAGTTGATGGGTAAATTTTGATACCCATTTTTATTTATTTATTCTTATGCACAAATATTGTACTAAGGCGGACTTAGTTCCTGATGGCATTTTCTCCCAGTCAACTTTTGGGTGGTAGAGAGAAAAACAGGTAGGTGCCAAAAAAAACATTTTTTTAAAATGATAAAAAATGCTATTCAATGTTTAAGGTATATAAATACGTGAATATATTTAACATAAACATTTTACAAAATTGAGAAATTTAAAAAGGCAATATTGTAGATTAAATAAGAAAAAACATCGATTTTGGGAACCCGTGACCATGAACGCTGTAAAGGGTTCGAAACGTCGGGTGATAAAATTTAAAAATAAACCGCGATAAAATCC
>JAOCPS010188383.1:0-14206 GCA_025505425.1 Graphium colonna
TCCATCGTATGGAAAAATGTGTCAAATTTCGCGGAGAATACTTCGAAAAGCAATAAATACATTTTTAAATAGTAATGGTGTCTCATATCCTTGATTCTCGAAATTTTCAGTGCCGCCCTCGTAACCGTACATAGTAAATCCAGTTTTCAAAATTGTCTCCTGGCTTTCTTCTAAATTGCTTTCGTTTTTTAAGCTAAATGTCAATTTAACCATCGATCAATTTTATCGTAGTATTGGGACACTGTTAGCTTTGGGACCAGCTGATCGTAATTTGTTTACTCCAAAATATATTATAACCACAAAAAGCAGCGATATGAAGCAAATCTAGTATTATTAAAAAAAAATTATTATTAAAATTCACATTTAAAAAATATTGGTATTCTCTCATTAAAACGAATTCAATAGTGGCGACGTCATACATGGTACAGTTTCAAATTATTAGCTCGAATAATTGTTTCGTACTGTACCCGATTAGAAATCGCTTTAACATAAGCCCTTATAACGTACTTTATCAGAATCCTTTCCATATTTTCAAACTATATTTCGGCGATGTCAACTTAGACAGCACTAATTATACGTCAAAACTGAAGTAGTGCTGCTCCGACACTCAATTATTATTTGCCCTGCAATATAGAGACTGGGTTTATTTAATTGAAACACAACATGTTGATGGCGACAATTGTTGACATAGAAGACACGGGAGAGAGGTGAGGGCTCACGCATGCCCCACAGTTGCTAGCCACCTTCCCTACCCTGCACTGCATAAAGACGAGACAAACGAACCTCCACTTAATATTTCAATTTGTGATTTAAATATATATGATGTTGTAAATGAAAAAGCTATCGTGAAAACAATATCGTCTTTCAAGAAAAAATACTAATGATACTTCATTAGTATTGGTAAAAATTAAGAAATATAGTTAACAAATTACGTCCGATATGAATTCCTATTTACAGTTGTTGTTTAGATAACCAGTTTTTATATTTGTATTGTATTGATTATGGGGGAGACTATTTATTGTCTATTTAAATTGGTCATTCCGTCCAATTTTCTGCTGATTTTTCAACCTGTGAAATGCTTAATTTTATGAAAAAATAAAACTAAAAATTTGATAACTCTAACGTCAAGGGCGAGTAATAATATTTGATAATTAGAAAAAGCTACTGGAATTTGCATCCGAACCAGATATTTAATTCATTTTGAAGGTTATTCAGCTTCGCCAAAAAATTAATAATGATTATTCCATTTTACAGTTTGTTTACAAATTTTTCCATTTATATAAAGATATAACGGTTTTCTGTGCACTAAAATTTTATATTGTTATTAATATGAGTCAATATTTTTCTAAAAGTATTTAATAATATATTTGTTTTAATATCGTTGTAAATACTACTTGAAATTTTTGATAACATTTTTGGGTGTTTTGCATAAACTATGAAATAAATAAAAAACAGGGATTGTTAATCAACAACATTAAATAACTTTCATTATAAATATTAATAAATATCATTTATTCTACTTTTTAAATTCTTTTGTACATTATTTAATTTATATCTGCGAAACAAACAGTTTTCTTCTACTCCATGTGTAAGATTCCGTATAAGAAATATATACCCACAACTATTTATTTTGTAAATGAAGAAATATTGCAAATAGGTGGTCAAGCTAAATCACGCACCATAAACTCACATTTACTTAAGTTTCACTATAATAAAAGTCAAGTTTTGAATTTTTAATGGCGATAAGCAAACCTTAGACCTGCCGTCTAAGGACTAACTATACAGATAAAAGTTTTTGACGTTGATATATCGAGCGACCTTGTTGTAATCAAAGATCCAAACCAAAAAGTTCGGTTCCATCATTAGAATACTTAGATACTCCAATAAGGCCTCAATGAAATATGTTTTCTAGTCTACTGATTTTTCAGTGTTTATATCGCTTGTAACAAAATTCGAAATTACAAATTATTACAAAAATTGACAGTTGAAAAATGTAAAAATAGTTTCATAATTAATCTTGTAAATGAAAAAAAAATATGCTGTAAGAAGCAACGTGCCTAGAAATATTATTTGATCATTGTAGCAGAGACCTGGAGTAATATCTTAAAAATGTATGCATTTCTTGATAGTTCATTAATATTCATCAAATTATTCTGTGTTCAAAAACATACTATATTGAGATAGTGACCGTACCTTTTGTCACGCATACGTAGTCACAGTCTCTTTAGCTAAGAGTCAATAAAATAATACAAGCTTTATACACATATAAATTAATGTGCCAACATCAATTGAAACATAAATTAATAAAGAAATAAACAACATTATATTCCATTATATATTCTCCTGTTATTTTTATGGATTCAAATTTAAGAGATAAGGAAAACCAAATTATATAAAAGCTTTGTAATGTGATACAAGAAATAATAAAACTTTGAAGATCTTGAGTCTGGCTTCTTAAAGAGCCGCTTAAAACTTTAAAATTAACTATATTGTGAACAACGCTGTCAAAATTTCATGTAATTCACTTAGTTCATAGCCATCAAAACTTATGAGTAACTTGATATTTTGGTATTTAATGAAACTAGGATAGCAAAAATGATGAGTTGATTCATATAAAATGTCAAATATTTGGTATACAAGAAGGAAAAATTAAGTTTTCCAGTTGATTGTGATAAGTGTTGGAGTTATTAAGTGGAAAAAATTTCTTTCTTTCATATTTTAAGGAATAATATTTATTTTTATTAAACGAAATAATGAATTTACTATGTTGAAGATATTTCAAAGAGGAAAACATAATAAAATTTCATATAAAATTCTCGTGCACCGAATTAGATTTTATAATTTTACTGCAAGCCTTTAAATCGTCATTTTGTAGTCTTGTTTTTTTGATTTTATTTTAACTTCTTCCTTTAATACGACACATTAAAGTATGTTGTTCATTTATTATATTTATTAATTTTATAATAAATCCCAAGAAAATATATAATACATATACTATATATAAAAATAACAATTACCTAAAAAATGTTTGTGTAATAGAAATAATATTTTCATAATATTTTTTTCTAGAAATAATGCATAGCTCTTATGCTCTGCAAAATCTCGGCTTGGGGTTAACTAAATTTCGTCCACTTATAAAAAGGAACCCTTTTCAGTACCTCCTCGGTTTATAGACACTTCCCTGGCTGCAACATCATCGCTTGGAATTCTGGGCATTGACATATTGAGTGACATGCAGTTCCGTCGTCATTTAGGAGGCAAAAAAAGGCAAAGTTAGGTAGTTAATATTATTTCATTAATATTCAGGTTTCCTCACGATGTTTCCCTTCACTGCAGAGCTTGTAGTAAATTAGCACTTAAAATTGCAATTAGAAAATTAACAATTTCATTGGTGCAGCACCGGGGATCGAACTCAGGTTCGCCTCGAGTAAACGGAATTGAAGGCAAGCGCCCGGACACTGAGCTACCACGGATATTTGTTTTAAAAGTCGGTAATTCTGTTTTTTATAATTTTCGATGAAATTTAGCTTTTTTATTAAAAATAATTATGCATAAATGCAATGTCATTATTATAATTTGGTAAAATTAATGATACAATTATATTAATTATTATATTATTTACTAATGCGTTTCCAGAAGAGGATAAATTCAATGAAAATCATCTGCAAGAAACTCGTAAAAATGTCCTTTATATGTTTGTTTCTCCTTTTATTAATTTTCTGAATTTTCCAGCAACGCCAGTTGAAACTATTTAAATCTTTTTTACATAATTTTTTAAATATTTTAAATACTGCTTAAATGATGAATTATTTCTCAAAACCAATATTACCCACAACTCTGACTTCTTTATTTTCAGTAAACAATTTATATTTTCACGCTGAAATGTGAAAGTACATATATTCTAACATAAACTGTTTATTCGGATAAAAGCTGTAATTAGATCCTATCTAATCATACAAAATTAGGAGCTAAAGAAAATTTAAACAATATAATAATACATAATAATGCAAATTGTATTTGTACCGTCTTGTAACTAATTTCAACTCAAATTTATTAAATTACCATTCGTTAATTTCTAAAACAGCTTGTTACGAAATATATACAAAACAATACAAGTCGCATAATTTTTTTTAGTAAAGAGCGATCTTAAGCTAAAACCTGAATAAGAATATGTGAATTTAATTCTATAATAATGAAATATTTTATGTAGAAATAAGTATGTTAAGCCGCGGAAAAGCCGGCAAGAACTCTGTAAAGAAATCTAGACTTCACTTTGAAATTCACACTATATGGTACACTGAATGTAATAATTCCCCGTGACCGGCATCACTGTTATTGCATTTGTGGCTTAAGAAACCAGCAGGAGGGTCATAGGAACAGTTGTTGTTCATCTTCTACGAGCTTCTTCATGTAAAGATTGAAAAAATAAATATGTACAATATTATGCGTCTAATGTACAAAAAATAATAGCGCTGCGTCAGTATTGCTTAAACCATCAAGTGGCTCGAGGAATTTGTCTTTATTTGCGTTAAAATGTTAGTGTATTTCCAGCGATTGCTTATATAACATTAAAATTTGAATATGACTTTAAGTATGGAAACCTTGAAACCCAGAGATGAACATCGCGTGACATTAAATTTATCCAATACTTCTAAGATATGTTTCCTTAACAACAAAAAAAATTGTTTACGATATTACTATTTTAAGTAAAACGACAAAACGCAAGACCGGTCGTCATGGAGATTCTTGGGGGAGGCCTATGTCCTGCAGTGGACGTCTTTCGGCTAAATGGATGGATGGAAGTAAAACGATTTAGAGGTAAGATAGCACGATTCCACATAATTTATGACTTAAATGAAACGGTCTACTAGTTGAGTCGTAAAGTTTAATTTAAATTATGTAGACGATACAGAGTACATAAGGTTTTAAATACTCTACGACTGATGTCGGCAACTTGTATTTTTTAGTTTACGTATTAACTACGAGAGGGTGCTTTTATGGTATATAACCATGAAATAATTGTGCTTTCGTATTCTACACAAGGCAGTGTCATGAATTTTGGTAACTATTCTTGAGCTTACTACCATCATTGCTTGACATCTGTTGTGATTTACTGAAACCCCATAATGCGCTGGCCAAGAACTGATACTTTTAAAATGTGCCTCAATTTATCGACCGCGTTATCGATATCGAAATGGTCCTCGTCATTTAATCAAAATATAAATGTTTGTCACCATAATTTTCCTATTTGATTTTGACTGGTACCGCAATATTTTCAAATTTCTGCGTCTATTATCAGTAAAGTTATAACAGTTTTATTCAGAAGATTATCTGGACATTAGCCTTTAAAATATGCCTTGTAAATTAATTTATTAAGAGATTTTATCATTTGTTAGATTTTTTTAGAGGAAGGTTGACAAGCGTTAACGAACGGTTCACCTAATGTTAAGTGATATCCATGCCCATGGCCACATTTTTAATTAATTCCCTAAAAGTCGTCCTTTGTTTAAAATTTGTATATATACATACGTCATCTCTATCGACTCACTCGGTCAATTATTTTCGTTGCAAATTGTCCGTTAGATGAGCAGACGGACACGAAGTATTACGTAAAATAAGGGCTCCGTTTTATCTTTACTGCTTCTTTATTACATGATACAGGCCATATGTTACTGGGACCTTTGTGGGGAATAGTTTACAACAAGATTAGGCGTGACAGAGTAGATATCGTGGGTGTTAGCTATATTACTAACTATCAAAACGATGAACTGACTTGCCCATAATCGTATATGTTAAAACTTTAAGCAGTGAATATAACATTGTGATTAGGAAGTGTTTTTAGATGTTAGTTGTTATAATTTTTCTATTATCAAAAATATATTAATACATTTATATTGTATAATGCTTCAATGATTAAATAATTGCAACCAGTTTTTTGCATTGCCATTGCAAACCGAAATTATTAATAAATACGTAATACCTTTCATAAAAGCGTATTTTAAATATGATCCAATAAATATTGATACGAACACAATTTACACATGATAGGCAATTTATACAAATGAATATAGCGTTTTCCTAATTTGATCACAAACATAAATTGAAGACCCGAGACCATATATTGTGTCATCAAGATCTGTTCTTTGTTTCAGATGTACTGTAGAAATTTTCGAGACATTTCTTGGGATCAGATAGTTGTATATTTCTTCCAGTCCAAATACATCATACATTTTTAATACTATATTCCTTTGTTATGCAATCATGTTGGTTAACAAATATTTTATATAAAAATTGCATTAAAACCTATTAAGGCATTAAAATGCATTAAAAATTATAAAGTTCTCCATTATAAATGTTTTAGAAATTAAATAAGTAAAAAGAGGAAATCTCTACATTAAAATATGTTTAAATCGTTTCTGTTGTCCACTTGTTAGAATTTTATTACATACAAATTCTACAAAAGCCTACAAAAATAGTGTTCATGTAACTTAGAAAATGGTTGGTTATAACTCATGAAAAAAAATGTTTCTTAAAAAAAGAAGACTTTTTGTGTTTCTGTTCTGAATGAAGCGTATGTGTCCGGCCGGCCTTACTGTACCCACCAAAAGAATAAAGATGTACAGAAGCTTAAGTTTTGTAAAACAGGTGTAATGACATTCCATTTTTTTATTAAACCTCTCGCTAATTTGTCATACTTTCTTTGAAACTGAATGCAAACATAGGTTTACAATGTTTTTTTAGGATTAAAGAATTTTTGAAAATTGGTGTGACGGATTTTATGGCACAGCACAGATGTGATGTGCCTTCACCAAAAGATAATCCTATTAGGTTACGTTTAAGCATTACGATTTAATACTAGTTTTTGAAACCAATTAATATAAATAAATTATTACATTAACCACATTAAATATCAGTATGTTGAAATGTATTACTAGCTGAAGTAACTAAGGGTTAATAGTGGCTTAAGTTCATGTATGGATCAGAATGGTCAGACAATATAAAAGTGTTGTAAATCGCTAAAAGTGTCAAGGAAAAATAGTTAAAACCAATTGGTTTTAACTATTGAAACATAATTGATTGATGAAAATAAATCTTGTACATAATTATGTACAAGATTTATTTTCATCAATCAATTATGTTTCAATAGTTAAAACCAATTGGTTTTAACTATTTTTCCTTGACACTTTTAGCGATTTACAACACTTTTATATTGTCTGACCATTCTGATCCATACATGAACTTAAGCCACTATTAACCCTTAGTTACTTCAGCTAGTAATACATTTCAACATACTGATATTTAATGTGGTTAATGTAATAATTTATTTATATTAATTGGTTTCAAAAACTAGTATTAAATCGTAATGCTTAAACGTAACCTAATAGGATTATCTTTTGGTGAAGGCACATCACATCTGTGCTGTGCCATAAAATCCGTCACACCAATTTTCAAAAATTCTTTAATCCTAAAAAAACATTGTAAACCTATGTTTGCATTCAGTTTCAAAGAAAGTATGACAAATTAGCGAGAGGTTTAATAAAAAAATGGAATGTCATTACACCTGTTTTACAAAACTTAAGCTTCTGTACATCTTTATTCTTTTGGTGGGTACAGTAAGGCCGGCCGGACACATACGCTTCATTCAGAACAGAAACACAAAAAGTCTTCTTTTTTTAAGAAACATTTTTTTTCATGAGTTATAACCAACCATTTTCTAAGTTACATGAACACTATTTTTGTAGGCTTTTGTAGAATTTGTATGTAATAAAATTCTAACAAGTGGACAACAGAAACGATTTAAACATATTTTAATGTAGAGATTTCCTCTTTTTACTTATTTAATTTCTAAAACATTTATAATGGAGAACTTTATAATTTTTAATGCATTTTAATGCCTTAATAGGTTTTAATGCAATTTTTATATAAAATATTTGTTAACCAACATGATTGCATAACAAAGGAATATAGTATTAAAAATGTATGATGTATTTGGACTGGAAGAAATATACAACTATCTGATCCCAAGAAATGTCTCGAAAATTTCTACAGTACATCTGAAACAAAGAACAGATCTTGATGACACAATATATGGTCTCGGGTCTTCAATTTATGTTTGTGATCAAATTAGGAAAACGCTATATTCATTTGTATAAATTGCCTATCATGTGTAAATTGTGTTCGTATCAATATTTATTGGATCATATTTAAAATACGCTTTTATGAAAGGTATTACGTATTTATTAATAATTTCGGTTTGCAATGGCAATGCAAAAAACTGGTTGCAATTATTTAATCATTGAAGCATTATACAATATAAATGTATTAATATATTTTTGATAATAGAAAAATTATAACAACTAACATCTAAAAACACTTCCTAATCACAATGTTATATTCACTGCTTAAAGTTTTAACATATACGATTATGGGCAAGTCAGTTCATCGTTTTGATAGTTAGTAATATAGCTAACACCCACGATATCTACTCTGTCACGCCTAATCTTGTTGTAAACTATTCCCCACAAAGGTCCCAGTAACATATGGCCTGTATCATGTAATAAAGAAGCAGTAAAGATAAAACGGAGCCCTTATTTTACGTAATACTTCGTGTCCGTCTGCTCATCTAACGGACAATTTGCAACGAAAATAATTGACCGAGTGAGTCGATAGAGATGACGTATGTATATATACAAATTTTAAACAAAGGACGACTTTTAGGGAATTAATTAAAAATGTGGCCATGGGCATGGATATCACTTAACATTAGGTGAACCGTTCGTTAACGCTTGTCAACCTTCCTCTAAAAAAATCTAACAAATGATAAAATCTCTTAATAAATTAATTTACAAGGCATATTTTAAAGGCTAATGTCCAGATAATCTTCTGAATAAAACTGTTATAACTTTACTGATAATAGACGCAGAAATTTGAAAATATTGCGGTACCAGTCAAAATCAAATAGGAAAATTATGGTGACAAACATTTATATTTTGATTAAATGACGAGGACCATTTCGATATCGATAACGCGGTCGATAAATTGAGGCACATTTTAAAAGTATCAGTTCTTGGCCAGCGCATTATGGGGTTTCAGTAAATCACAACAGATGTCAAGCAATGATGGTAGTAAGCTCAAGAATAGTTACCAAAATTCATGACACTGCCTTGTGTAGAATACGAAAGCACAATTATTTCATGGTTATATACCATAAAAGCACCCTCTCGTAGTTAATACGTAAACTAAAAAATACAAGTTGCCGACATCAGTCGTAGAGTATTTAAAACCTTATGTACTCTGTATCGTCTACATAATTTAAATTAAACTTTACGACTCAACTAGTAGACCGTTTCATTTAAGTCATAAATTATGTGGAATCGTGCTATCTTACCTCTAAATCGTTTTACTTCCATCCATCCATTTAGCCGAAAGACGTCCACTGCAGGACATAGGCCTCCCCCAAGAATCTCCATGACGACCGGTCTTGCGTTTTGTCGTTTTACTTAAAATAGTAATATCGTAAACAATTTTTTTTGTTGTTAAGGAAACATATCTTAGAAGTATTGGATAAATTTAATGTCACGCGATGTTCATCTCTGGGTTTCAAGGTTTCCATACTTAAAGTCATATTCAAATTTTAATGTTATATAAGCAATCGCTGGAAATACACTAACATTTTAACGCAAATAAAGACAAATTCCTCGAGCCACTTGATGGTTTAAGCAATACTGACGCAGCGCTATTATTTTTTGTACATTAGACGCATAATATTGTACATATTTATTTTTTCAATCTTTACATGAAGAAGCTCGTAGAAGATGAACAACAACTGTTCCTATGACCCTCCTGCTGGTTTCTTAAGCCACAAATGCAATAACAGTGATGCCGGTCACGGGGAATTATTACATTCAGTGTACCATATAGTGTGAATTTCAAAGTGAAGTCTAGATTTCTTTACAGAGTTCTTGCCGGCTTTTCCGCGGCTTAACATACTTATTTCTACATAAAATATTTCATTATTATAGAATTAAATTCACATATTCTTATTCAGGTTTTAGCTTAAGATCGCTCTTTACTAAAAAAAATTATGCGACTTGTATTGTTTTGTATATATTTCGTAACAAGCTGTTTTAGAAATTAACGAATGGTAATTTAATAAATTTGAGTTGAAATTAGTTACAAGACGGTACAAATACAATTTGCATTATTATGTATTATTATATTGTTTAAATTTTCTTTAGCTCCTAATTTTGTATGATTAGATAGGATCTAATTACAGCTTTTATCCGAATAAACAGTTTATGTTAGAATATATGTACTTTCACATTTCAGCGTGAAAATATAAATTGTTTACTGAAAATAAAGAAGTCAGAGTTGTGGGTAATATTGGTTTTGAGAAATAATTCATCATTTAAGCAGTATTTAAAATATTTAAAAAATTATGTAAAAAAGATTTAAATAGTTTCAACTGGCGTTGCTGGAAAATTCAGAAAATTAATAAAAGGAGAAACAAACATATAAAGGACATTTTTACGAGTTTCTT
Source organism: Graphium colonna (assembly GCA_025505425.1). NCBI lineage: Eukaryota > Metazoa > Arthropoda > Insecta > Lepidoptera > Papilionidae > Graphium > Graphium colonna. Next base: position 10,541 of record JAOCPS010188383.1, read on the forward strand.
GCAGATGATTTTCATTGAATTTATCCTCTTCTGGAAACGCATTAGTAAATAATATAATAATTAATATAATTGTATCATTAATTTTACCAAATTATAATAATGACATTGCATTTATGCATAATTATTTTTAATAAAAAAGCTAAATTTCATCGAAAATTATAAAAAACAGAATTACCGACTTTTAAAACAAATATCCGTGGTAGCTCAGTGTCCGGGCGCTTGCCTTCAATTCCGTTTACTCGAGGCGAACCTGAGTTCGATCCCCGGTGCTGCACCAATGAAATTGTTAATTTTCTAATTGCAATTTTAAGTGCTAATTTACTACAAGCTCTGCAGTGAAGGGAAACATCGTGAGGAAACCTGAATATTAATGAAATAATATTAACTACCTAACTTTGCCTTTTTTTGCCTCCTAAATGACGACGGAACTGCATGTCACTCAATATGTCAATGCCCAGAATTCCAAGCGATGATGTTGCAGCCAGGGAAGTGTCTATAAACCGAGGAGGTACTGAAAAGGGTTCCTTTTTATAAGTGGACGAAATTTAGTTAACCCCAAGCCGAGATTTTGCAGAGCATAAGAGCTATGCATTATTTCTAGAAAAAAATATTATGAAAATATTATTTCTATTACACAAACATTTTTTAGGTAATTGTTATTTTTATATATAGTATATGTATTATATATTTTCTTGGGATTTATTATAAAATTAATAAATATAATAAATGAACAACATACTTTAATGTGTCGTATTAAAGGAAGAAGTTAAAATAAAATCAAAAAAACAAGACTACAAAATGACGATTTAAAGGCTTGCAGTAAAATTATAAAATCTAATTCGGTGCACGAGAATTTTATATGAAATTTTATTATGTTTTCCTCTTTGAAATATCTTCAACATAGTAAATTCATTATTTCGTTTAATAAAAATAAATATTATTCCTTAAAATATGAAAGAAAGAAATTTTTTCCACTTAATAACTCCAACACTTATCACAATCAACTGGAAAACTTAATTTTTCCTTCTTGTATACCAAATATTTGACATTTTATATGAATCAACTCATCATTTTTGCTATCCTAGTTTCATTAAATACCAAAATATCAAGTTACTCATAAGTTTTGATGGCTATGAACTAAGTGAATTACATGAAATTTTGACAGCGTTGTTCACAATATAGTTAATTTTAAAGTTTTAAGCGGCTCTTTAAGAAGCCAGACTCAAGATCTTCAAAGTTTTATTATTTCTTGTATCACATTACAAAGCTTTTATATAATTTGGTTTTCCTTATCTCTTAAATTTGAATCCATAAAAATAACAGGAGAATATATAATGGAATATAATGTTGTTTATTTCTTTATTAATTTATGTTTCAATTGATGTTGGCACATTAATTTATATGTGTATAAAGCTTGTATTATTTTATTGACTCTTAGCTAAAGAGACTGTGACTACGTATGCGTGACAAAAGGTACGGTCACTATCTCAATATAGTATGTTTTTGAACACAGAATAATTTGATGAATATTAATGAACTATCAAGAAATGCATACATTTTTAAGATATTACTCCAGGTCTCTGCTACAATGATCAAATAATATTTCTAGGCACGTTGCTTCTTACAGCATATTTTTTTTTCATTTACAAGATTAATTATGAAACTATTTTTACATTTTTCAACTGTCAATTTTTGTAATAATTTGTAATTTCGAATTTTGTTACAAGCGATATAAACACTGAAAAATCAGTAGACTAGAAAACATATTTCATTGAGGCCTTATTGGAGTATCTAAGTATTCTAATGATGGAACCGAACTTTTTGGTTTGGATCTTTGATTACAACAAGGTCGCTCGATATATCAACGTCAAAAACTTTTATCTGTATAGTTAGTCCTTAGACGGCAGGTCTAAGGTTTGCTTATCGCCATTAAAAATTCAAAACTTGACTTTTATTATAGTGAAACTTAAGTAAATGTGAGTTTATGGTGCGTGATTTAGCTTGACCACCTATTTGCAATATTTCTTCATTTACAAAATAAATAGTTGTGGGTATATATTTCTTATACGGAATCTTACACATGGAGTAGAAGAAAACTGTTTGTTTCGCAGATATAAATTAAATAATGTACAAAAGAATTTAAAAAGTAGAATAAATGATATTTATTAATATTTATAATGAAAGTTATTTAATGTTGTTGATTAACAATCCCTGTTTTTTATTTATTTCATAGTTTATGCAAAACACCCAAAAATGTTATCAAAAATTTCAAGTAGTATTTACAACGATATTAAAACAAATATATTATTAAATACTTTTAGAAAAATATTGACTCATATTAATAACAATATAAAATTTTAGTGCACAGAAAACCGTTATATCTTTATATAAATGGAAAAATTTGTAAACAAACTGTAAAATGGAATAATCATTATTAATTTTTTGGCGAAGCTGAATAACCTTCAAAATGAATTAAATATCTGGTTCGGATGCAAATTCCAGTAGCTTTTTCTAATTATCAAATATTATTACTCGCCCTTGACGTTAGAGTTATCAAATTTTTAGTTTTATTTTTTCATAAAATTAAGCATTTCACAGGTTGAAAAATCAGCAGAAAATTGGACGGAATGACCAATTTAAATAGACAATAAATAGTCTCCCCCATAATCAATACAATACAAATATAAAAACTGGTTATCTAAACAACAACTGTAAATAGGAATTCATATCGGACGTAATTTGTTAACTATATTTCTTAATTTTTACCAATACTAATGAAGTATCATTAGTATTTTTTCTTGAAAGACGATATTGTTTTCACGATAGCTTTTTCATTTACAACATCATATATATTTAAATCACAAATTGAAATATTAAGTGGAGGTTCGTTTGTCTCGTCTTTATGCAGTGCAGGGTAGGGAAGGTGGCTAGCAACTGTGGGGCATGCGTGAGCCCTCACCTCTCTCCCGTGTCTTCTATGTCAACAATTGTCGCCATCAACATGTTGTGTTTCAATTAAATAAACCCAGTCTCTATATTGCAGGGCAAATAATAATTGAGTGTCGGAGCAGCACTACTTCAGTTTTGACGTATAATTAGTGCTGTCTAAGTTGACATCGCCGAAATATAGTTTGAAAATATGGAAAGGATTCTGATAAAGTACGTTATAAGGGCTTATGTTAAAGCGATTTCTAATCGGGTACAGTACGAAACAATTATTCGAGCTAATAATTTGAAACTGTACCATGTATGACGTCGCCACTATTGAATTCGTTTTAATGAGAGAATACCAATATTTTTTAAATGTGAATTTTAATAATAATTTTTTTTTAATAATACTAGATTTGCTTCATATCGCTGCTTTTTGTGGTTATAATATATTTTGGAGTAAACAAATTACGATCAGCTGGTCCCAAAGCTAACAGTGTCCCAATACTACGATAAAATTGATCGATGGTTAAATTGACATTTAGCTTAAAAAACGAAAGCAATTTAGAAGAAAGCCAGGAGACAATTTTGAAAACTGGATTTACTATGTACGGTTACGAGGGCGGCACTGAAAATTTCGAGAATCAAGGATATGAGACACCATTACTATTTAAAAATGTATTTATTGCTTTTCGAAGTATTCTCCGCGAAATTTGACACATTTTTCCATACGATGGA